>JASSUY010027121.1:0-30972 GCA_032466535.1 Forpus xanthops | reverse complement strand
AGGTTGTTTCTTCCCCCCCCCCCCCCCCCAAAAAAAAGTGAAATCCTAGAATGACTGAAGACACTTAATTGCTATTCAAACAACTGTAGTTCTTAGGATCATGTTCCTGCTGTGTTCTAGGCATAAAACCATCAGATTTTATAATAAAATCAACTCAGAAGTTAACATTTTCAGCAAAGTAAAAAAGAAGCTTTAAGGTTTAAAATGATGAAGCTATTATGTACGCAGAAATGAGTAAGAAGGGTGAATGATAATTCCATAAACAACTCTTAAATATTCTGTCCTTTTGTTAAACCCTTAATAAAGTTAAACTACTGCAGATCACTATTACATTTTCACAGAAATACCACAGGTTACATGCTTTAGATAAAAAATAAATTATAGAAGAGACAAAATAGTGAAATAGTTTTGCAAAAACTAAAAGCTTTAAAAACACTGTCACAAGTGCTGTTTAAAAAATATTTCAGAACTACTGTAAGAACGTAACTGCCAAACAAAACTGCAAGTTTTACTTGCTGCTGGAATTTGCATGTTGCATGCAATGCAACGCTTTTTCCTATATCAGAAAACCAAAAAAGACTGAATACCTCATTAGCTAAACAGTCCTGTGGACACTGCTTGCAGTTTTACTTATTTTTTTACCTTTATTGAAGAAGCTGCATAGAGCATATCCTCAAGACTGAAATGGCAGCACTGGTTAAGGTATTCCTGGCAAAATTCTTGAATCAACTGTAGATTGTACAGACTGTCAGCCAAAGACATTGTCTCTTTCAAACAAATATCTAAAAAGGAAGAATAGAAGCAAACATTAAATATAGGCACAGATTTGCAAAAAGTGCTTTTTGCTTTGCTGGATTCTTGAGCATTTTCTGGATAAACTCAGACCTTCTGCTCCCACGGCTTTTATTTTTCTATTTCAGAAACTTAAGAAATGAAGACTCTATATTTTTTTTGCAGTTTTATAATTTTAGACATTTTTCTTAGCGTTAATTTTTTACCCCCTATTAACAAGTTATTGTGGCTTTTTTTCCTGCTTTGCCTTTTGTGAAAACGGGAGTCATGCTTTAACTTCTGCTATTCGGATATAATGAAAACCCATGTTTGATCACCATATAATATTTTTTCAATTAGCTTTTCTGTACAGCAACAGCAGTAGGAAATATACTCTTTTTCACAAAGTTCTCCACACATCCTGTTCTCTGTCTTTGCATACAGACCTAACAGTACAGTTTAGTGTTATTAATCCCAAATCTTCCCCAAAAAAAAAAAAAAAAAAATTGATTTTGCGCATTTAGATGTTTGATAAGAGATTACACAAGAATCATGAATGATCACCCTTTGTTTTAAAATGCCATTTAAAGACAAGGAAGTAGTAGCAGTGAACAGACTAGTGAAGTTATAAAGTAGTATTTGAATACTATTTTTGCACAGCTAACCTCCTCCAGTTCCCTTTTTATGATTTCTTGTTGGAAAATTAAGTAGCTATAATTTCCTAGAAAAAAAAGACAGTCTTTGAAAAAAGGACAGAATAAAATTACTGTACTTCCAGAGCATGCATCAAATTTTATTCCTAATGCAATGGTTTATGACAGAACTCCACATAAGCTTTAAATTGTTTAGGATAAAAGGTTTCTTCAGACTAGGAACCTACTTTGATGCTATCAGGATAAGGATTCCCATCCTGAGGATATTGGATATATTCCATCATCCCAATCCCTCAAACGGTGATCAATAGGAAAAAAAAAAAGTTTGACTAACAAAATGGGATTAGATTTAGTAATGCAAAATGTGAAAGCCATGCACTTCAATCTAACAACTTCTAATGTGATTCACTGGTTGCAAGTGATACAGGATAGGAAGATACTGTGTATTAGCTAATCTAAAGATGTTTATGAGCCATCAGCATCATGCAGCTATGAAAACCAGCAAACATGATGCTAAAATGTATCAGAAGATCTATTTCCAGAAGTGACAAGGAAGCACTGTACGAAGTAGTACTGAGATGTCAGTTGGATTCCTGTGTGCAATTATGACCATCCATACTCAAGGAAGATAAACTGAAACTGGACTAGCTGCAGAGAAAGGCTACTGAAGATAATAACAAAAACAGAAATCTACCTCAGAAGAGGGGACTGAAGAGGTTGGGTTCAGTAGCCAGGGGAAAACAGGAAAAAGAAAATATATCATAAAGGTAGACATCAGATTAGAAGCTACTGAAGCCAAAGGGCACTGCTGTAAGAACAAAAAAGTGGTTATGACAGGCTAAAAGCACATCTGGGTAGGAAACTGGAGTAAGATTTAAAACCATGTAAAAAACCACAGAGCTCTGCAACAGTGGGTAAGAAAAGCACAGATTTTAAAGAGCTAGACAGTTTTAAAGTAGAGCATTATAAACATGATAAATTCATGAAAGCGATTATGTAATTTCATACAATCGCCAATTTCTTGACTCACTGACATAGCAAGTCCTTTCTAATCCTGTATTCCTTGAAGGAAACCTAGATTTGAAAGTTAAATAAAGTCTTGATGAGAAGAAACGCTCTATTTCAGACTACAAAGAACTCTAGATTAATATTTTTTCTTTTTCGTTAATGCATTTTTAAGCATTTTTGCATATGCAGTTTTGTTAGCTGCCTTCCTCAGTTCCAACACAGAACCAAATCTCAGTGAAATTTAACATGCATCAAAAACTGTATTATTTAGATACAGTGAAAATGGGCAAAGTCTTTTTGAAAAGCTGCTGGTCACTTCAGAGTACCTTTGAATTTACTTCTGAGACAAAGATAGGCACATTTAGGGAAGACCTTGGCAGGACACCTAACAAGAATATTAACACTAAAGTTCCAAATACAACATATGCCTTGTCTGTTCAAAGTCAGATGCTGGAACAATCTGCTGTTAAGTATGTATGTGGTCATGAGAGGTATACAAGATTTTTTGGACTGTCCATATTTTCAGCTATGTGAAAACAACAGGATGGAATTAGGTGTTACCCCTATTCAACATTATCCAAGTTCTAATTCTTGCTAATCACATACAATAGCATGTATTTGGCTACAACATTCATGCAAATTGGAAGTTACATTTTTCAAAATTCACAAGCCTAAGAAGAGTGGTGAAGGCATGCATCTTGGCGTCTTTCATCTTCAACGCCTACTGAGCTGGAAGCTTCCTATAAAGTGGTTGTGTATATGAATTCCAATTTCAGTCCTTAGCAAGCTTTATACTCTTGTTCATATTCCTGGATTTCTCAGGATGCTTCTTTCTAAGAGTTCCCACGACATCAAAGGCATTATGGACAGAACACAGGAAGAAAATGATGGGTGTTAGCTGACAAGACGTTTTACAACTACATGAGGCTCTCAGTTGCCAAGATATGACTTTAACCAGGCCACTGAGCAGAAAAACAAGATGAAGCTGCTTATTATCACAGAAAACTGTTACTATAGAACAGCACAACACCAATATGCACTAGACTGCATGTTTTTGTTTACTTTATAAATTATATAGCTAACTATCAGGTGAACTAAGGGCCCACAATGGAGAGCAACTATGTGCCATACAGTGCAACTATGCTGAGCTTGACTAACTCATTTTCCATGTCATAAATCTGTAAGCTTTCTTGTGAATCTGAGAAGTTATGCAGCTTCAAGAATAAAAGTTTTCCAGGTGGTTTTAAGTTTCAGAGCACAAATATGTTGTCACAGACAGATTCTATAATAATATTACTTATTATGTTTATATTAGTGTGATAACATAAGGACAAAATGGAAGGACACCTTGGTTGCTTTTATTTAAATGTAAAAATAAATGGGTATAAAGGTAGTATTAAATAAAACCACACTTGAATTTTGCCTCCTGTATATCATATTTAAGCACTTTTTTCACATAACTACCAAACACAGACATTTAAACTTCCATGGACATAATTTTACAAGCATAGAGACACGTCAGACATACCCTCCAGTTTAATGATATCTGGACAGTAGAAGTGAATCAGAGCTGCTAGAGCACAACCATCTGTGCCATCTTTCAGCAGATTCTCCACCAATGGAATGCAGGGCAGCTGTTTAAGCAATGTCTGCTCCTTCCTGTAACGAGCCTACAATACAGAATGAAGTAATTCAGAGAGACAAAGACTCTGAAATAGATGAAGAAACATTTATACTGTGGGGTTTATACCCTGTTAGTGAAAAGCAGTATTCAAACAACTGAATATTCTCAGTGTTAAAACTCTTTAAAATATTCATGTTATGCCCCCTCGTGAATGGCAGAAATAACACCTAAAACGAAAGGAACCTACTATGCTAATATTGAGCCTCTCCTTCAAAACTACCAAATTTTGATGATCTCTGTATAGCACATTGAATTAAATAACATTTTAAACCTTATGTAACATTCAATACTTATTGTTATACAATCAGAAATGATCTGTGTGTAAACACAGTGACACAAATCTTTAGCTGGTGTAACTTCAGTTTACTGGGAAGTCAAATGACTCTGTGAACTTAACATGCCTAAGAATCTTACCCAAATCTCATTCATATGACAAATTCAGGAACTAGGAAATCTGCATTTGATCAACTCCATTTTTATTACTGCCATTTGCACTATAAGTAGTCATAAACATAGTGTTATGACCATGCAGTGGCCCATTATAAAATGAAAGCATTTTGAAAACAACTTGGCATATGAAGAGATCATTAGTTCAGAATACCAAGATAGCATTTATCTGCATTGAATATATTTTTCATGGGTTTCTTTTTTTGGAGAGGAGAGAGGGAGGTTTACTTAAAAAAGATATTCCTCTCTCTTACTTTTTCACTTCTTCCTGGAAAAACAAATGGAGGTGGAAGAAAGCGATACAGATTTTAATTGGTTAACAAAATTTCCTAAGATTTCTTTTTAAAACAACACTGAAGGATTACTGTTGTATTCATATCACAGATGCCAAGAAGATGCCAAAAGTATTTTTAAGTTAATTTTACACTATTTTTATTCATCTATACATAATAAACTGGAAGGCTTTGTGCAGGGACTCTGAAAAATCTTCATGGATTTTCCCAGAAAAGTCTCTGTCTCCTACTCTCCCCCTTTTAGCTATGCTGGAGCAATTGCTGATGGGGCTGCCTGGCAAGACTGTTAGACTGTTGATGCAGCTACAGCATCACTCTTCTCCTTTGTTTCAGACATGAATGAGTGAGCAGGGCTGGAGGTTTTATAGGTGAGAGTTGTTTAAGCTAACTTTGCTGGTGAAGTCTGTGGGACCACAGACTAACCCTGAAGGCTATACTTACTGTCACTGGATTTCTGTCAAGAATCACATGCGATTATCTCTAGTGCATGTCAGTGTCCTCTAACTGGCCCAAGAAGTACGAGTATAACCTGGCAGCAGCAGACACACCAGTTCTAGAAAAATAAAGGGCTTGTATTTGGCCCATAGAACTTATACTTTATTCAATTAAAATTAAAAAAAAGAAAGCCCAACCCTGAGAGTTAGTCTTTATTTCATACTTGTCACGTCCCGGTGCTTGCGTGTCAAGTATGGTGCATAAATATTAAAATGCTATTTTTGCATGCTATGGGAAATATTCACTAACACCAAACAAGATCATGTTAATGTTTCATGCATTATTAATATCCCTTTCTCCACATTAGTAATGCTCCCTACTATTTCTAAAGAAATAGACCAATTATGCTTGCAGTGAAAGTTTGTTCTTTTTCACCCTATGCCAATCCAGTGCTCCACTGTAAGTTTCAAATATCACCTTAATATATCCAAGTACTTCCTCCTCAAAATGACTAAAATTAAGTCTAGGAAATATTACATCATAAAAGATATAGGATACAGATGGACTCTAACCATGGTCCAAGAAGCCCATGTAATTTATATTATTTTGAATAGTATCTTCTTATTGGAGTATTTAAGAATATTAGAAATGGATAATACAGTGGTCTTACACAGTAAATCCTGCGAAAAAGTCTACTGCCACTTTAATAATGCTTTCACTGGCCTTATGAACAGTGCCCGCAGATGCTGGAAACTGTATCATATCATTAAAGTGACATGGTGTAAAGACCTAGGAAGAGAACTTAATTCATTGTAGAGAGTATGCCAGGCACGTTACTTCAAGAAAAATAAATTTATATAACCTGACATGCTATGCTCATTAGGGTATAACAGGCATTGTGTTTCAATTTGGTTGAAAAGATAAAAGTAGTTATACTGAAAAATAAGAGACACTGGTAATTGCATTGCATTTTAAATAAACTTCTTTTTGAAGAAACTCTTCTCAGCAGTTGTAATGGTTGCTACTATACATGGATGCAATACTGCAGAAGATGAACCTCTACATTTATCATAAAGCTCTACTGCTAATTGAAATATAAATGCTAACATAGGCATCTTGTTTCCGAGATCCTAAATCAGCCTGAATCAACATCTGAGAGCTTATTCCACTAAAACAAGCTTAGGTATAGTTGAGACACTTGGATATGAACAAGGTCAGTTAAAGATGAACCAACAGCACATCAGCTTCTCTGCCATAAGTGCTCATGTGTATTCCAAGTTAATCATTAATAATGACTGCTTTTATCCAGTTATCATATAGTAGATAACATGTTATAAATTTACTTCTCAGAGTAAGTTTTCAGCTCCCTGTATGCTTAGGAATATCTCACTATGAAACACTTGCTCTATGTAAAAGGTAGAGATCAGAAGCCTGGTTGAACTGTTAGAGTAGCTTGAGCCACTGTCTTCCTACTATATTACCAGCAGCACTTGGGTTTCAAGTGTATTTCTACTAAACTAACAAGCTCAAAGTAACATAAACATCAGTACTTCAAATTGTTTATGTACAACAGGCATGCAAACTGGAGTTAGCTTTTCAGCAGATGGAATACCTTCTATTTGGCACCATTTTTATGCAATGGAAGAGAAACATAAGTAAACTAACACCTTTGGTAGAAATAGAACAAAACCATACTCTGAAACTGCTTTGAAGTAGCACCTTATTTTGATGGAATGAGAAAAAAAAAATATGCCTGAATTTGTGATAGTCAGTCTTTTTTTGTCATTATTATCTCCCTTTAATTATGCTATCTTAACTCCAAACCAAAAATTAATTCAGGAGCTGTATTGTGAAGAGCAGTGTATTTGTGTGTCACAACTGTAACAGACAGCACTACAGAGAAATTGCCCACATAGCATAAATTGTTATGAATTTGAATATTGATTAGTCTGCTGAAGACAGTACTCTTACACTGGTTTTCCACACACCAAGTAATTTCTATTACCTACAGGCAACTGCCTTGTTATTTTTAACTATTTTGCAATGTATGAACAATCTTTACCAGTTATGACAACAAATATCTGAAGGATCACTAGACCAGTTATTTGGTAATCCTTAAAGATAGATCAGTATTAGTATTTTTGAATTCAGACCACAAGCATGCAATTCTGTATATACCTAAACAGTTGACTACTCTGTTCCCAGCCAAACCTATTAAAGTATAACCAATCTGAACGCTTTCAGGGGTGAACTACATGAGGAAAGTAACCCAAGGTGACACAGCACAGTGAACACAAATTTTATTATTGTTGCAGACTTGAACAGTTACTTTTTATCACTTTTAGTATAGACTCACTAAAAGTAGACTGCTTTGGGTTACTTTGGGTTGTGACAGATTAAGAGTAGTCTTTAATAGGATGATAAATAAGGCAATTCTAGAGAAATGGTGTGATGGGAGCATATTGTTATATCAGAGAATTTCAGATTCCATGCAGCATAAACAATCAAAAACTATTTCTGCAGGTCTCTTAGAACAGAGAGTCAGTATTGAACAGTGCATGTCTATTGAAAGCCTATGAAAAAGTAGTTTGCAAAAAACTTGATCATTTGACAATAGTTAATAAGGGGTAGCACTGCCTTATACAAACCCATGAAGAACTTAACTGACTGAAAAGTAATTCCCTATCCAGCATCACATCTTACATTTATTTTGCACAGACTACCTTGCAAAATAAGTTCCTGAATTATGCACACCTTTGTAGAACAATCTCTTACAAAATTATCTTGTAGAGACAAATGAAATGAATGACTAGACCAGCATGACATGGACAGAGCCATTCCCAAAATAAGCTATTTGATCAAAGTGAAGCAGTTGGGCAAACTTACAGGAACCAGTTTCCAAAACCATTTGGTAGGAGACTTCAGAGGAAGCAGTAGAAAAAAGAATAAAAGCAAAAAAGCAAAAAAAAAAAAAAGGAACATTTTATCAGATTTCATAAATTAATTTTACAAAGCAATTTTTTTTAACATTCTCAGTTTTATATAACAGTGAATTGTAATTTAACCGTAAGCATTAGTGCACTTTAGCCTCAGTGTATTGATCTAATTAGCAGAAATAACACTGAAGAAATGTCTGCAGTCTTTATAGATGAACATTATAATTTTCCCACATGAATGGCTAAGATTGTCAGATGAATGCCATTTTACTTAATATTTTCACCCAGCTAATTGTACCCTACATATGCAATCTGACTGAAGAATTCATTTGAGACTTTAAGTCATGTTATCACAAGTATCAAAATGAACTCCAACAGCACATACAGGAAAGCAGGGAAGCTAAAGCAGCGGAAAAAAAGGTATAAACACACTGTAGTATACAGTACAACCAATTGCAGTGAAGTTTGCATTAGTTACCTTCAAGCCAAACAGTTGTTTATAACACTCAACAATATTTTTTAACAAAGCATATGACAGTTTTCAGAACAAGAAGAGGTGCAAGCAATTATATTTTTGCAATGACAAATCACATTAGCTTCAGCTGCATAACGTGCAATGACCTGAAATGCAGATGGGGCTTTGGCTACTGGTAGAGAAATTATCAGAACAGATATATAAAAATCTAAACTTAAATGTGATTAAAAAAATGGTAAATGAAAGTTTTGTGAATATAAAGTTTGACCTAAAAGCTTAATCCTAAGTACAATGAAGTCGGTGATTTTTTTCTGTAGCTCTATACACTAGTCTGGCATAATACTTTTACTATTAAGAAACATCACGTAACAGTATTATAAATACACACAGAAAACTTCAACACTGTTAATTGTAGAAACAACAAAAAAAAATTTACTAACGTGTAGAAAAGCTTTTTTTTCTTTTTGTTTTTCTGAACAGAAATACTTTCTGGAAATGGTGAAAAAGTTTTTTAGTATGGAAAAAAATGCTATGGAGGCTTATTATTTTACATAATTGTCAAAATAATGGACTTCTATAAGCCCTTTAAAGTAACTGTAGCAATGAACCAAGCTTTTATGTAAAAAAGCAATTGCACACAAAAGGGTCTGCATGTGTGCATAGTGACATTCTCAACCTTATTCTCCTCCATTCAACCGGACTGCTACAGTGAAAAATCTCTAAGCCACCTAGAATGAACTACAAAATGCATGTTCATGTGTGGTTCTAGACATTTACCCAATTTCTTGTCACCTTACTGAAATATAGTCTAAGTATGGATAAGTATATGAATTTGAAAACAAACTTAACTCTCAAATGTAATCATGAAGTCTAAAGCATATCATAAGGCAAGGTTTTAGATAAATCAGGTGAGAACAGACCTGGGCTGCCTATCGTTCCCTAATACAAGAATTCTTTGATTTATCAAGGTGAAGTGTATTTCATACCTGGACTCAAAAGGTCTGTCAATACCTATGTAATGGAAGGCTGAAGAACTACTCGTCGAAAAAAACCCACGTTTGTTTCAATTCCAAAGGCTAGCTCTCTGTAACAGTACAAACTGAACTCAAAACTAGCAATTAAACATATATTTTTACTTGCCACTTGGCTGAAACTATGGTGGAGATGTCTACGAATATGCTTCAAGAGGCTGAAAGACTGAAGATAATCAACTTTACATTCAAACATACTGTAAGATTTACAACTATATATACTTTGTAAATGCACTTGTAAAGAGATAAAAGCTGAACTCTTTTGGACAACATAATGGACATTCAATGGCTGCTGAACTGGCACTTTATGTCAACAGAAATAAACTGTTTTTCCCTGGAATTTTTTAAAAAATGAAATATTATAAACCAGAGTAAAGAATCCTGACTGACTTCTCAAAAAAAAACAAACCCAAAAACCCAAGCAATAAAAACCTGAAAATCCTAAACACAGAGCCCCTCATAAACACACTGAAAAACAAAACCCAAAACCAAAACACCTACAAAAACAACTCACAAAAAAATAAACAGTACCTCAGTTTTTCCAAGACTGTTTAATCCCCCTAATAAAAAGTTTTAAACGTGACTATTATAAACTTAACTTCACTCTGATGTAAAAAAATGGTAGTCATGCCCTTCATTAAACACTTGTTTATGTTGCCTTCCTTGCACCATCATTTGTGTTCATGCAGCTGTGCATTAGTTGCATTAATTGGATCAAGCTGATCCTGCTGCAAACTTATCTTTTTGACAGGTTAGCTTTTGCTAGCAGAGTGGGTTTATGACACATCGAATTGGAAACAGAACTATGGAGTTAGTATTTTACCTTCACACAAGAAGTTGCACTGTTTAAACTATTAAGAAAACCCAACACACATTTAAGGAATCCAGGTCTTTGGATGAATACTCTTACATTTGTTTCTCTCACAGGATTTGCAATAGATTTGGCTTAAATCTTTTAAAACTGATTCAGTCTAAATCCCAAAAGCAGATGGAAAAATTACAGGGTTTTGAGAAAGCTCCAACTACATTAAGTATCAGTAGTTTAACCAGTGCGACCACACATTCACTGCATATTGCTCAAGGGAAGACTGAAAACCAAACTATTCACTACAAAACTTGAAATCCTAATTCTGAAAGAAGATGCAGAGACACTACCAGAGAAAGACGAGGTTATCACAAATCACCGGCTGACCAAGATCCACAGAGGACTACCTGGAACTAAAAATCATACATACTCCTTCCTCTCTTATCTTCTACAGAAAGCTAGTGGCAAAAGAAAGAGAAAATAAAAGAACATCTCATAATCCATTAATACTGGCTTTAACTATCCAGAAATGGAAAATAAGTGTATTTTATCAGTTTTGTCATCTATTAGTCCATGTAAATAATGTTTACAATTTTTACGAATGTAGAGATTTACTATTTATTGCAAAAAGACAGTAAAGCATTAATTTGGCAGGTTTGAGGATTATGCTGAAATTATTTTTCACGACTGATAAATTGATGAATTTATGCTAGTAAGAAATCATAGCATAATTAAAAAGTTCACATATTAACTTTTGGTCACCTTTTAGGTACACAACTTTGCTGCTTCTTGGCCAGAAACTAAAACTAAAGAAAAGCTTTCCCTAATGACCAGAATGACCTGTTCCCCCTGCGTTTGTTTGGCTGTGTCTGTAAATCAGCATAAGAGACATCCTCAAATTTAATTTAGTTTAGGTTCAAACGTTGACCACACCTTAGAAACTCTGAAACTTAAATATCCAAAGGTGTTTGGTGAGAGCAGAAGGGAGACTGCAGTTTCTTTAATTTTAGAATGGAATCATCACTTTTTGAACTGCTGTGTTGGTAACAAAGAACCTAAACTGCAAAATGAGAGCCCCAGCCTGAAAAGGATGGTGGAAGACAGAAAAGATGAATAATGAAACATTCCAGCTCCCCTTCACACCAAGTTTTAAAATACAAATAGAAGCAGCAGTTAGGAGTTTAAAAACATCAAAGAAAAATAAAGCAATTGAATTCAGATACTGAGAATTAAGCTACAACTGAAATATGAGCATAGAAATGCTATACTTAATATATATAAGAATAATTGAATTTATCCATAAAAACAGAAAACTGTGCATTACTGCTTTAGTTAATACAAAGGCAGAATACAATCCCCCCCTGATTAGTATCTGCTGATACTAATAACTAACCCAGGCATAGCATGAAAGGAAGTAAAAAAGGAAGGAAATCACACTAATTATTATTCAGATAAAAATACAGATATATTTCAGCAATAGTGAAACCTGGCATAGGAATTTAGCTATAAATATTTCACAGCTCTGCTGAGATATAAAAGGTAGGGTAAATGCGATAAAGTAACAGGACACATCAGTGATTCTGAGCTACAAAAAGAAGAATGCATGGACTGATGTAGTATGAAGACCGATAATTAGGGAAAACCACCTGAGTATCTGGGAATAAATACTAGGGGATGCTTGACAGGAGCCACACCTGCATTTGTACACTGACAAACAAACTAGGGCTCAGATTGTGTTACAGCTTCACAATTCACATAAAACCACTACAAATGCATATACAATTTTTATGTGATTCTTTTATTCCACTGTCTCCATTTATGGAATCTGAGGTACAGACTACAGAAGTCACAAGAGCTGTTTCAAGAATGCTGACAATGAAGATATAAACTAAAATTTATAAAGTTTATAAACTAGAAATTTTATCTTGCTATTCCAAATATAAACTGCAAACTATCAGGGAAAATAAACATTACCAAATATTTACGAGTACAGATAATTTTATGGCATTGTTCTGAATTTTCCCTTTGATATATATTTGTGCACCAAATTAAGATTCCCATGCACTCCAGATTTTAAAAACTATTCTCATACTTCAAAGTGACTTAAAAACCACACAAAACTACCTACTATTATTTTCATAAAAAAGAAAAATCACTAGAGGACAGAGAACCACAGGTTATCTTCTACCCCCCATTTACTTTTTTTTATCTAAATTTGAGAAATGAACTGGTCAATAATATCTTATTCTCCAGATTTCTATGCTATTATCACTATTGAACACAGGTTAAATTTTCCATGTCAACATATATGCAGTAGGGTCACACTAATATTGTGAAAAATACCATTTTCCTTTGCTGAGTCATCTACATACCAATTAGCCTTCAATTATTCATTATATTTAAGAAGAAGCCACAAGTGGAAAGACATTTCTTGCATGTTTTCTTTTTGAAGCTGAGCTTCTGATCTAGACAGGTAATCTGCAACTCCTTCAGAGTAGCATTCAAAAGGAGATAGCTGCTTACATGAAAACAGACCAGGAAGGGAACTAGGATTACAGCTTTGCAGGAGCTAGCAAATTTGTTCTGCATTCAAGAGCAGGGACAGTATCAAAGGGTATTTAAATTGATTACCAATTCCCCAATACTAATTATAACACAATAGGATAAATGATCTCATTCTGAAGCAAGCATTTTAACATACTCTGGAACTGTATTACATCCTTCCGTGTTTTGATGGGTATAATGCTTTTTAATTAATTGAGTTACACAAACAAAAAGAAAGAACATCCTGTTAGGAAAAAGAATCCAGTGAAATCTGTTCTTACATAAAACCTGTAATCAACCAGTACTTTGGATCATAGCCACAGCAATGCTTGCCATGATGCCACACAGAGAATTTTCTGAGATACATGCAATTCACAAGAAAAAAAAACATTAAAAAATGATGAATAAAAATGTGGTGGTATTTTTTTTTAATAAAAGATCTGACTACGCTTTTAATTAATTTGAAAGTATTAAATAATCTTAATACATTCCTTAGGACTAACATAAAAGATGCTATCAAATATTTATTTGTCAAAAAGAATAACTGGGAATAAAAAGTGCGGCTTGACTTGGGTAACAGTTAAATGGGTATATTAACGGAAACAATAAAACTAACATCAAAATGACTGAATACTAAAACTGTGCTTTCTTTCACATGAAGTCAAAAGTTCAATGTCTGCGAAGGTATATTTACCTGTTCGTACTGCATGCAAGTAGTTTGTGTTGACAGATGAAATGCTTATTCTTTTTAAAAGATTTTAAGTCTTACTCCTACCTTTTGAACTCCTGCAGATTCTGCACCATGATGCTCTTTTAGTTTTTGTTCTTGTTCCATTATGTCTTTCAAATGCTCATTTACCTAGACATAAAACAGTTAATTCAGATGTCTGTTCAAAGAAAGAAGTAGAAATTATTAAGTTTCCAAAAGATCTATAAATCACCACCACCAACTGAAAAGATGAAACAAATTTTTCAGACTATAGCCCTGAAGCCAAATCAGAAAACATCAGTTCAGATACAGTCTGGGGTCACTACTTGTTAGCTTTACATTCTACAAACTAACCTGCCCCTTATTATGTTTAATCATATTTGATTAACAGCACATCCTTGTTACTTTATTTGATTATGTAGTGAAGGTAGATCACTTCAGGCAACATGTGTTTGAATACAAACAGAACAGCTTGCTTTTAAATCATGATAAATTACACAATGAGATAACTCTCTGAGCCAAAGAGAAACTCAAGCAGCTGCCGTCATGACATCTCAACATGACAATGATTGCTAAGATGTCATACGTAATCCGTATGACAGAGTTTCATTTAGACTTCCCACTTTTTCTGTTCACATAACTTGCTTATTGCTGGAAACTTTGCTTTTTATTTTCCAAACACAGCAGATGAAGGAATAGTCTATCAGACAGTCTTCATACACCTACCTACATACATATCCTACCTACTCAACTCTAACTGAATCATATAGACTACAAAGAAAAATCACAGCTTGCTTTTCCAGTATGCATACCTTGTTTATCCAGTACATGACAGCATCTTCAATGTCATAAGGTAGATCTGTAGCTTGGAAGAAGGATGAATACTGCTGAGTACATGCAATGACTTTCTCAACGCTGATCATCTCTACAGTGTATGCCATCATAAGAGTATCGATCATGGCCAAGTGAGCACTCTACAAAGAGAAGCAGCAATTGAAAACTACCTAATTAGTTTGCAAATCAAAAGATCACTTTCTCACACATCATTTCTGAACACAGCTAGAAGTTTTCCGTCTGGTTGTCAGCATTTGAATGAAAGACACATGAAGACAAACACACATAACAGATTTGAGAACACAATACAGAGCACAAGGACATAAATTTAAAAAAAAAAAATGCTGATTGAAAATAATAAATAAATTCTGCACTAAAACTAACACCAAACCAAAGAACTAGAAACGGAAAGAACAAGAAATTTTAATGAATCAAAAATTACTTCACTTTTAATCAAGCTGAAGAGATCTCTTAAACGTGTTGCCTGAGTCAAAACAGAAAGCCTCTGACTGATGAGTGTTATTAGTAGTGGAAATAAAAGCTGAGACTGATTGGTAAACAGCCTTTATCATCATGAAAATGCTGCATTAATAAGTGGAAGTTGATCGGGTTTTAAAGGCATAATAAAGGGAGAAGATGCAATTATACTATTCTTCAGTAAAACCCCAACATGTCTGAAAGCATTGTTTTCTTCTAGTAAAGTGATTGTGCTATGCAGATGCAGCTATACATTCACTAGAAGATTTAAAATAAGCAGATACTGATAAATAAAATACAGAGGAGATACGTTTCTCCTGTTGGCATTATTGAAAGACAATGGCTATTTCACCATTTGCAATAAGTAAAAACACCCCCCAAAAATTAAAAAAGCCAAAACCAAACCCAAAACTAAAACAACAACAAAAACCACAACAACAGAAAAAGAGGATGACAACCAGGATTTACATTAGATTCTTATGACTGAATAAGAAAATAATGGCTGTGTGTAAAGACACTGCCTACAGCTGAACAGATTTCTCCTGCTTCATGGTAAGAACAGCAGCAGCTAAGTACTAAGCAACATCTCCCATGAACCAGAACAATTTCCAAATACAGTGTTTTTTAAAACATTGCCTTTAAGCAGCGCATGATGCAAATAACGATCCCAAACACTTAACACCATCACTTCAATTCTATTATCATAATAGTCATATAAACATCTCACAAGGTAGCTGTAACAGCCATGACAACAGCAATGAACAACATGAGTCGCACAGCAATATGCTATCTAATCATTACAGTTAAGGTAGTATATGCACAGCATTTATTCCAGAATGTCCAGAAGGAAAAAGATGCACAGACCCAGCCTGTACTCCTGTTAGTGTTTGTACCCCTGATGAAAGTGAGGATGCTTGCCTCAGAAGCAAGCACCACATATTTAAGTTTCTTTGACCAGAAATAGGGGCAATCTTACTTCTTTTATCTACTAAAGACATACGCAAAACTGTTCCTGACAGCCAGCCTTCCTAGGATAAGCTCATTCTCTTTGGACCCTGGGGGTGACCCAAGTGCCCCATCTGTCATGCACACTCATCCATGCTCCTAGCACAAGCAGGAGAGCTGGGCTGTGCCTCTTAATTCCTGCCACCAATGACCAACTTATTCAGAATAAGCTCTTTTCACCGAACTTATCTGCCTTGTGAATTCATTTACAAACCTCCAGTTGACGACTACTGATGTGAGCTCTTATGGGTGAATGAAAGAAAGAGCTGGGGATCTGGATTCTTGCCACCCAAAGTACTTAAGAACAAAAAGTCAGAGTACTGCCTATTACCAGCCTCCAGAGGAATCTGCACCCCAGTGTGAAATATGACAATTCTATACACAGATATGAAAGAGTCACTCCTTTGCTGGCCCAGCACTGCAGTGCAGAGAAGGAATTCAGATAAGAGAACCACATTTACTAGTAAAGTCCTAAAACATTGTGAGGAATTGCAGAGTTTGGGTGAACCATACAAATCCATGCAGTTCTACAGCAGTTTTCTGCTCAGACTGCAGAAGGTTATCATCTTCAGAGTTTCAAAAATGACTTAATTATTTTCTTTAAAATCCAGGCAGGATGCTCAAAATGAGATCTTTTTTAAAAAAATAGTAATAAAATGAAGAATCTGAGTCAACTTGTATCTATCACCCTGAGAAACAAACTGTAAACCTGCTGTTATTTTTCAATTAAGCCCCTCCCAACTTTATAAGTAATTTAATACTAAAAAAAACCCCAAAAACTATTAACATCTATGGATTTCTCCCCCAGAAGATAGGGAGCAACCAACTGAGCATGTGAGATAACTTATACTTAAAAAGTGGTTGTGGTTTTGATATTTTTTTTTCTTAAGGGGGTACAATAAAAAAGAGAAAACCATTTAATTCCACAAACAACTCTGTTGGGTTTCTTCCAATTATTCTGCAAAGTCAGATAAGCTGCATTCTTTTACATCTTTTAACTCACTAAGCTCAATAAGACAGACTAAACTGAAAACAGTGCTACAAAAATAGTTTCTTACCCTTCCAGATATAGGGGGTTATCAGCAGCAAACAGTACATAAAGATCCTACTTTTTGGTACGTCTCACTGAACAGCATATTTTAGGTACAGCTAAAAAAGCAGGAGGGAGAGGTCACTTTTACTAGTTGGATCCAGAGATATGACTGAATTATGTCACAAGGAAGCAACCAAGGGGATACCGAGGCAAAAATACAGGTAGTGTTCTGAGCTGGGCGGAAACTAGGATCAGCTGCTCAGCAATGTCTTCTTTCTCTGGACAGGTCTGTAATACATTGCCTGAAGGACTTCCCCGGGCGCTGCTGATGACTGGTACCAATATGGTACCCTGAGTGCTGCGATTTCCTCCAAGATGTCAGAATTCTGACATGCAGCACAAAAAAACCCCAAGGCAGGATTTCATGCTGTCACACACTTCCCACATCCAGAACTGCAGCAAAGCACGTTTGAATAAGGACACATGATTTTGAATATATATATATGAGAAATAATAATAAAAAAAATCAGTAACGAGTTACACAGAAAAAGATAAAAGCCCATTAGAGAAATATCTTAAGAAAATCAACCTCAACACAGCAGTAGTAAACACCATAGGAAATAATGCACTGTTTTATCACAAAGCTGTTATGCAGAGATTTGGTTAAATCCAATTAAAAAGAAATCTTTTTTTTCTTTGCTCAGTACACTGCAATGGTGCAAAGTACTGAAGTCTCACAAGGCACACCACAAAAATATAACAGAAATAAAGTACCAAATGCTGGATTTTTAGAGGTACTTTATTTCCTGAGACACAAACATGGCTTTGTCTTTCCCAGCTACACCCTGCATAGAACACAAGGGTTTTAATTTACTAATCTTTACAATCTCATGTAATTACTAGTTAGTTTCTGCCCTGTAATGTAGGTTACACAGCATTTAAGCAGCTTACTGAACTGTAGAAGAAAAATTATTCTTAGCACGACTGCTGATCTTTCTGCCTAATTTTTGATTACAGAGGTTGCTCCATCTCCCTTGAAGGACTGCAAACAACTTCAATAAGAAGTGTGATAAGCAAAAGGTGTATGTGTTACAGTACAAGCAGAGACATATGGATAAATACCACATATTATGGGCAGCTCTTATATTAATACTTATTACTAAGGATATTTCTCACACTCCGTTAAGCGATATTCAAGACAGGAATTCTCTTTTGACCTGCCCCTTTAGGAAAATCATAGACAACACCATTTTCCACAATGGTACTTGAAGAAAGGGGTAGAAAGAAAGCAGAGGATATAACTGTCATCCTCATGCTGAAATAAATAAGTGACTCTTGAGTCTTTAACTGAAAGAAAAAGTCCCATAATTTCACTAAGCTTTGGAAAGATTTGATCTTTGACAGAATATGCAAACATGCATTTCTGTTCTTAGTGAAGTTAGTCATGTTTCAGTAATTTATTTTTTTAAAGAGTTCTAAGAAGGAATTTGTCCTTATTTAAATAAAGGGCCTTCACACCAGATCTCACTTGCACAGTAAGCACATATATTTCTAGCTGAATTCTCTGAAGATTTCGCCTACACTAAGTCCAGCACTTAAAAGAACAGAGATGAGATCCCTATAATTAGCTTGGTGTATATTTTTATTACCTTTGTATCAATGGCTTTGCATGTTACCAATTATTTCCACCTGCTGAAAAAAGGGGCTTTGGATCCAGGTACTTCCCACAGTACAGTTGGAAACAGTAACTCGAAACAGTTACTTTGAGTTAATAATAAGGAACAGATTAAATTTAATGGCTTCATGAAACTTACTATATAAAAGTAAGCACTAAGATTACAAATATGTTGAATGTTCCTGACAACAATTTATCTGTTAATGCTATCTTTAAGTAATATTTCTTGAACTGAAATTCCCATAATGTTTTGCCAGTATATGCTAGTTCTTAAATTAATGTGACATTTCATTGTACGATTATTGCAACAGATTGCTATCAAGACAGAGCAAACAGAACTAGAAAGAAAAAAGGCAAGAAAAAGAATACAATAATTAAAGACAGAGATCACCCCACAAAAACAGTCCCTGAATTTGTAACTGCTAGAAGGTGCAGATCACATGGAATTACCATTACAGGACACATACTTGAGGAGAAAAGGCAAGTAAAAACAAAACTGTTGATATGCAAAATAAAAGACAGGAACAACAGGCAAGTAAGGGATTTAACATGCACAACAATGCAGTTCAAAGAGGCTGAGTAGCTTTAGTCCCCAGGCACCCTTTCCCGAAGACCCTTCCTTAGATAATCCAAGTTTTAAAATGAGATACCACCTAAATTCCAAATCTCAACTAAGAGTGGAAAATTGCAGAATTCCATCTCAAGGAAATCAGGCCTAGGCCTGATTCCACAGGAGGCGAGGAAGGAATTAATGAACAGAGCCAACAGTTGATTACCACAGGCTTCAACCTCCTGCTCCATTTCACCAATGTTTTTATAATAAAATGAAGACTATTCTGATACTACAAAGGAAACAACAGTTTAAAAGATTTCAACCACTAATATAGAGCAGTCTGAAGTAGTCAGTTCCACCCTTTGTGATGATTTTCAGACCCAGTTCTTCTCCAGCCTCACAGAAGGCCTTGCACAATTCTAAAATAACCTCAGTTGTCTAGTTATTCTTGTCCTGCAATGGCACGATCACAATGAATTACCTCCTTGCTGTATTTTCATGCAGAACAAGCGCTTGACTCTGATAAGATGCTTGTTCAGCAAGAATGGGCATTACTGAGTCATGCTCAACATATTGTAGCAGGTTCTGCAAGGTTTTTACCTTCAATGTTTATTATAGCCATCTGGTTTTGGTTAACTTTCAAAATTCAATAATCAATAAATACATAAAAAACAACAAAAAAAGAGATTTGTTAATGACAGACTTGCTGAGCTAAGCATTCTGGCAGCAGTTTTGAGTTCTTTTACCTAAGGTTTCTTCATTATGCTTGTCAGGGAATAGAATAATCTGATCTAGCTCAATCCTAACCAAATACATAACAGAGATTCCCAGATTCATTCTGAATCACATAACCAAGCGAGACCTTGCCCCACTCTGGGCCACAATGATACAAAATACCCCCATGACTTGCACAGGAATAAAGAACCAGCAAATGATGCTAATCACATTATTTTCATTTTGGTGTATTTTATAGTTTCACACTACCCACTTGGGATTTTTTCCCCATTTTTAAAATATATTCAATTACTCCAGAAGTTGCCTGCATCTTACTTACTGGAATAAACAAGTGCCTAATTAATGGCAAAGACCATGAAGGCCCTTCAGTGCCTTTATGCCGAGTGTTAAATGATCAAACATATGACATTTATAGTGGATTAGTCAAAGTAAAATAAGAAATTAATGAAGGATAAGTAACAGCAAGATAATTATACACATTTGGATGAATCAACAGCACTGGCCTCAAACTCCTCAGAGTACTTTGTTTTCGCAGATAATTAAGGATTTTCTCAAGTCACATTGTCAAATCCTGTCCAGATAAACCATAAACAAAACTCTCTTACAGAAAATTATATTCTGTTACATATGTGCAGTCTCCCTGATCTTAGGCATTTAAAGCAAGAACAAGCAGTAGATATAAAAAAATACCATCAGGATTTCTTCTGTCACAACAACTTCTACCAATCTTTGACAAATACAGGAGTGGGGAAAAAGAAATAGGGATCCATTTATAAACCAAATATATCTATATGTAAATAAAAAATAGTTCCTTCTTCCTGACTCACTCATACCTGCATAGTAATGACACTGAAAGCAGTGGTTTAACTTCTCTGGCAGCTCAGCTAAAATACCTGCAGAGGCAGTTATCACCAGCAAGTATCCAAGCCTGTTCTCAAAACATCTGCTGCAGGAACACAGCCTTAGGAACAGTGCAGAAGTACCACCTCCTCATGGAGTTGCAGGAACAGTGACCAAACTACAGAATTTGGGGTGAAGAGTTCAGGTTTGAGTGATGTACTATAAGTACGTAACAAAGGAAGTTTGAAAAGGAGAGAGAAAAGAGGCTGAGGACCAGTCCCGTCCTGCCCCCCCCCCCCCCCCAAATATATGTAAGGCTGGGTATTAATTCATAGAGGTGAGAGTGGAAGAGGAAACAGAGACATGTCTTCTTCAGTGCATGACTTATCCTGGTACTGTATCACAGTATGCTACAAGTGCCACTGATAAAGCCACTCAAGAGCCACTGCGCAGTATGTTATCAGAGCTGACTAGTTTTGAAACTCTGCAACATAAGACTTCTGGTTAATCCTCTTCAAAATTAAATATTGATGGCCATTTCTGAACAACACCTTTTTTGCTCAGGTAACTGATAAAACATGCTTTCTGACTAATCTACATTTCTGTTTTGCCTTTTTCTTAATAAGAAACTAGTTAGCTACTCTCACATTTTATCTCAGAATCCTTATAATGGATTAATGTAAAAGGATAATCTGGCATAAGTCATGCCATCAACTTGATATTACAACAATAATTTATGATATTTTGCCTAAAGTAATACAGATGATGGTATTTTACATAATTCTCAACATTTAACACATCTCCTATTGCCAGAGGCCCTGGGTTCTTATGAGCTAAATCCTAGTAATGAGCTTTTCGGCACATAGCACTAATAAGAAAGAGAAACATGATGCCTGAATTAGTACAATAGTACTAATATTAAAATATCCTGGTTTGTTCAGTTTACTAAGTTTGACACAACAGAGATTGGAAGGTTCATTACTCATTGCAGCAAAGAATGAGTTTTTTTGAGATGGAATGTAACAAGTTGTTACTTTCTAGCATATGCTGGAGAGAAACTCATAAATCTGACATAAAGAGTTTAGCAACTTAGAAAAACTTGTATCAAGCCCTTTCCCAAAGGAGGTCCAACTAGCTCAGGTTTCAAGGACTTCTCCAGTGCTTCTACAACCACTCTGGGCAATCACCCAAGCCTTCCCTCATGTTTGAGTTGGCTGGTATTAGTACAAAATCCCACCTCATGGTAAAAAAATGGCTAAACTACAATGCAGAGAAAAACTACATTTCTCATTTGCTTCAAATACCTAGATCTCAACGTCATCATATTTGTATTGAGGTGTTTTGGTTAAACTCAGAATGCTGCTTTCCTACAAGCAGAGAGATGAAGTCAGCTGTGGTTCCCTTATTTCTCAAACCACAAAAGGATCAAATTATAAATGGACATCTCCAACTAAACTCCAGGATCGTTTCCAAAAACCCTGCAACTCACCTAAAGCCCAGCTGAACACTGCAATTGCCATGCTCCTCTGATACAGTATAAATGCAGAACACCTTCTCTAGAAGTGTAGAAACGTGCAGACTTGAACATAATTCAGCCTACCACATAAAGCCTAAGTTGCGGCAGGACTGTGAAAAATTGAAACCAAACAGGATGTCATCTTAAAAGGGGAAACAAGTGTGAGTTTCTACATGAAGAGCCAGTATAAAACATTCCTACATTTTCATCAGAAGAGGCCCCCTATAATTTTCATTCTGCTTTTCTATGTATACCCTTATGCGTCATTTTTTAATGTTTCATTACTAACATTGTGGTGAGACGGCTGCATCTGCACAGTTCTGGGACTGGCCTTCCAGGACAAGATTTTAATTCCTACATTCTACTCAGTTTCCTCAGGAAATGTGCCTCCCAGCTTGAACTCATTTGAGACTCTTGCCAAGACACAATATTGGAAATACTGACTTAAATTACTTGGGGAAGGCATTTTAAGAACAACTTCTAATTATAAACAAGAGATTTGGGGCTTTGCTGCAAAATGCATCTCTGAGAGGCGACCACTCTTTTTGGTATAAATTTGTATTTTTACTGTATGTTGGGGAAATGTATCTCTTAGCATCTTAGACAAAACACAAACAAAAAATAGTGTTGAAGTCTGACTTGCAAGCATCCAAGACCTAGGGACAACTTCAGCCTGTTACATGCCAAATATCACCATCTACTTATAAAGCTGCTGCTCAAGAGTGTATGAAATGTTTCTGTGATTTTTGTTAAATGAATAAAGTATGAAAATCCATTCTTAGTACAGAAACACAAGAATCTCTTAAACCTAGCTCTCTTTGCTAATCTAGGAAAACACTGGCTAGAGAACTCAAAACTTGATGCCTGCTCATTCCAACATACTACCTTTAAAAAGAAGAAATACTTCAATTTTTGCATGAAGATATCATCTGAAATCTTCCTGCATTTGCATATGAGCAGGTTCCTGGTAGGTTTGTTTCTTTATTAACCATAAAAAAGGCAAAGAAATAAGGTCATCATGCTCATTACTGTAATGGCAATTACATTAAGAATTATTTGACCTTTTCCTCAATGGTTTGAAGGAATATCACACTCATAGACTGTAACATAGCACAGCCAGACATAAGGGAAATTGACATCATCAAACATTTTCTTCCAAACTAACAGCCAAGGTTAAAACTTCCCAGTCTCTTATTTAAATTAACTCTATCAGCAGCATTAAAGAAATTAAAACAGACACAGAAAATCATACTCATCACACAAAACCTGTTTTTCTATGGCTGTTATTGTAGTAAAACCTTGTAAGTGACAAGCTGCTAACTAACAGCATAACTAAATTAGACAGCTGACCAACATTTTTTTTTGTCTAGTTATTAAAGGATTGTGACAGGCCTGCCACAACAGTGTCTGCTAAACAAGGACATGAGGACATGGCCCACACTGGTGTTATAGTAGAATTGCAGTATGGTCTTTTTGATAAATATATTAATATATTCAAAAGCCTTTCCACCTGTTAGATTATTCTGGACTAAAAGCCAAGCTTTGAATGTATCTCATTCCTCTAAAGTAAGGTAAGGCTTCTTCAGAGAAAAACTCTTATATATGCACACAAACAGAGAACAATTATTTTACTGTAACAACTATTGTATATATAACTTATAAAAAAGAGCAATCCGCACACCATCATTGAGATCATTCTGCTCTACCAACAATCCTTCTTAGCAGATGACTTGCACTCAAGGGTGACATGGTTTAGTGGGAAGTGTCCCTGCCCATAGCAGGGGGGTTGGAATTACATGATCTTAAGGTCATTTCCAACCCTAACTATTCAATGATTCTATGTTAACTTCATCCACTGCTGTAGATTTCTGCAGGACATCTGGCTGTAGCTCCCATCACTTAAAGCTTCTGCTAAGCATAGGGTCATACAGCCTATGTTTGTACCAGGAACTGGTCAACAGAAGCAGACAGGCAGAAAATGGTTGTGCTGAGGACAGGATACCTACAATACAGGATTCTGTTGTTAACCATCAATCCACTTTGAAAATAAACTGGAATTTAAGCAGTCCACTGGCAAGGCTACGGACTGTCCTATCAGCTTTTCACAAAAATGGGAAAGTGAATGAAACAGTAACTGAAGCTTTTCTTAAAGGTTACTCTGGTGAAGGCATAAAAATTAGTTACAGATATGGCACCATCTTCAGGAAATACATTTTTTTTTCAGTTCAAAACTTTCTGTTCAAAAATGGAAAGGGTAACTAGCTTGTGACCTACACCAAGACTAGAATATTCTTTTCCAAAGAACTAAGACAGTATCTGAAGGGGGCCTATAGAGAGGCTGGAGAGGGCCTCTTCATGAGGGACTGTAGTGAGAGGACAAGGGGTAATGGGTAAAAACTTAAACAGGGGAAGTTTAGATTGGATCTGAGGAACAAATTCTTTCCTGTAAGGGTGGTGAGACACTGGAATGGGTTGCCCAGGGAAGTTGTAAATGCTCCATTGCTGGCAGTGTTCAAGGCCAGGCTGGACATAGCCTCGGGTGACATGGTTTATTGTGAGGTGTCCCTGCCCATGGCAGGGGGTTGGAACTAGATGATCTCAGGGTCTTTCCAGCTCTAACTACTCTATGATTCTATGACAGAACTAAAGAATACTTCTTGCTTAACTGGCAATCAAGGTAAAATGATGCCGGTTTTCATCCTCCACAAATGTCTGTTTGTAAACTGATACATTTTATGCATGAAAATGAAGTGGAAAAGTCTCTTTCTTCCACCTCCCTTTGGTAATGAAATAACAACCAGTATTCCAAGTCTATTTAAGGATTAAAACAATAAACCAGACAATTATTCCTCATGCCGGAGGTGTTGCACGATGAATAGCTCTCAAAACAGTAAAGCCAGTTGCAGCAATAACCTATTCACACTGAAATTAGCAACTGTTTTCTTTTGCAAAACATCGCTCCTCTTTTTCTCCCCAACTTAGCCAAGCTGACTAAAGAGGGCATGGTGATAATCGGAACAAAACAGAGAAAACAGCTCAACAGAAAAAAACGATATAGGAACATGAAATATGGTTGACACCTTTTGTTTCCGAAGTAATACATTCCAATGACTTAAGAAGGTGATTACTAGATTGTAAGTATTTGCTGTGCTCCCATGAACAGGAGTAAACAGCAGTAGTATTATTCGAAACCTCTGCTACAAGCACAAGATACACCAACGCATGCTGTCCAGAAACACACAATCTCTTATCATATTGATAAAACTTTTGCTTTAGCAAAAGGAATGACCCCTATTTATGAAACTCAACTATTAAATCACCTTGTTAACTGGAAAGAGAAGGCGAAATGAAGGGAGGAAAAGAATGGGTAAGTATTTTATAGCTGTCTTTGAATGACAGATTTGGAGACGACTAACTGTAAACATCAACTCCCATCAGCAGTGACACATACTGCCATGGAATGGTCAAGTACAGGCCCCATGCAAGTGACAGGCAGGGGCGTAGGGCATTTCATTGACTAGCTACGAGGTTTTGCCAGCCAATAGGGTACAACCACAGAACAAAAATCTTTGCTGGGCAGTCTTGGTGTGGAACATTTAAAGGAACTGAAAACAGTTTTTTTTTTGTAAGAGGTGCAGAATAAGGTGGTGTGAAGAGTAAGGACTGTAGAGCAAGGACACCACACCAGGCCAAAATCTGTGGAGAGGCATTGCTCTAAGAATAGTTGATGGGGGTTTTGATTGGAATAAGAAAGTAAAAATTCTTGTTTCCTGATTTTTCTTAATCCTTTTTTTGCTCTGTGCTTTAAATCTGTGGTTTTTTTTCCTCTCTCTCTCCCTCCTCCCTTGTTCTCATGAAAAATATAAATTGACTGACATCTGTTCTTTCTTTTCAAGCATCCAAACTCTGCAATCCTATAATCCTTAACTGGGGTAGACAATTACTGAGAAACTTCTGTGAACTGTGTGTGAGGCAAACTGCTGGACATTTTAGCAACCAATTTAAAAACACTGGCTTCAAATATGTCACATCAGAATTGAAGTCAGCATCTGTAACTTACGTTGCCTAAATACGCAAAAGACTATTTATCTAACCTAAACAGCTGGCTGTCTGCACAGGCAGGTCAATTGGTACTATTTAAAAAAGTAAAAATCAATATTGTGAGAGTACATGATAGAATGGACACTATTAGAAAAGCTGGTACATAATCCTCACTAAGAAAGTAATACAGCCCATTTACTGGTCACAGCTAACAGGCAGTATACATCACAGTGCCTACCTGATCATCAGAAACTTATGATAAACCTAAATCAGTCAGCAATTTTAGCAAAGAAAATTCTTACAGTACACATTATAGATATAAAAGACTGGACAGAAAAACAATCTGTGTTAAAAATTAAAACTTTAATATTTTAAAGCTTAGTTTATAACATAATTTAGACAATTTGGGGACTGCTTCATAATGTTAATTATTCTGAATATAGGAGGTATAGTGGTAAGTTAAACAGCGGCTGCTCAGTCAGTTTCTTACGTCTTAGTATTTTACTCTATTATAAATAATGAGTATTTTTACTTACTTGTTTCCTAAACTTTTTGATTGCAGGCAAAAATTAATCTTATAGCCAGTAAAAAATACAAAAGCACCCCAAAAATATCATAAACTTGAATGCCCAGTGATACAGATGTCAATGCTAATCAGTCCTTTGGTGAAACTGTCATTTGCAACATTTTCATGGTAATCAAAATTACAGGAAACAGCACAAGAAAATGTTAAAATTACCCCAATTATTTTTTTTTTTTTTGAGGGGGGAAGGTGCTTGTTGCTATTCATTCCAAGAAGAATGTGCAAACAGATGATATTACTCTGCAAAACATTCTTCAATTTATTTTTTCATGTCATCTCTTTGCTGCTCCAGATTATAAAGGATGCTCATTATAACTGCTATTCTTTTAGGTAGTTTCTACTTGAATTACAACATTTTGCAGCGTTATCAGTTGTACATTCTCTGCTACTGAAATACATTATAAAGTGAACTAATGTATAATAGTTACCACTTATCACTTTCCACTCTTTACATCAAGGCATAATAAAAACCTGCCAGAACATTCAAATGGTTAATAAATGTAACCTGCACTAGAACTAAATTTGTGATTTGTAATTACTTTTCAAATCATTATTAACACAGACATACAGCTCACTGTGCTCATGCTCAGGCACAGAGTAGTTGCCATTTTGAGACATATTACTTACGAATTATCATAAAAATTCTTTTCCAAGTTGTGTTGAATATATATGCACACACAACAAGCAAGGCAAAGAGGAACCACAGAGCTCCAAGAAACAACACAGGCTAGATGAATGCCAAGCCTACAAGAGAATGCACACATAGTTTCTCCCTAAACAGAGGGCATTGTGATATTTTAGCTTCCAGTAATGTGTACCTAGTATATTAAACGCAGCTACAGTGGATATAATTAAAGCTTTATTTTATTATCCCACAGTAAATCAAAGAAACAGGTACAGAAGTGAGAGACCTCAGATGACTGAATAATTATCCCAGAAACTTATAATTATTGACAAAGATCAATCACACATGCACCTATAGCACCACCTTACATATTAAGTTTCATTTCATAAAGACAATTTCAAATTTTCATACTGTTGCAAAGGAAAATTATAAGATAAAATCAAGTAAAATGAACTGATAAGAACATTCATATTCGTACACATGCCTTCTCCCGTGTCTGGCATTCTTCCCATTGTCTTTGCACCTGGGTGCAAAATAAATACTGGCCATCAAAAAGCATATGGTATAACACTTGCTGTATAGTTCAGGTACTTCAAAATTAAGTATCAAATCCAAATGACTTCATTTTGATTGTGCCTTTAGCAGACAAGAAAGCAGCTGTTTAATTCAAGTTACTAATTGAAAAAAATAAGACAAAACAAAAATCAGTTTTGCACTTGCAGTGAACAAGCACACAGAAGATGACCTGACCAGCCACTACAGATAAAAGGAACATTAACATCCCTCATTCCTTTCTTCTTTGTGCTTTATCGCTTGTAACTTCCTTGTACTATCCCAGGATGTGCTGTCACACAACACAGGAAACACGCTTCCAGCTCTATCCTTCATCCAGGCTGGACAGCAGCAAATCAGGCTGCGTGCTAGGAATTCATGGCTGTGGCAGGAAGCACTTTGAATAGATTTTGCTGTTCAGATACCAGTTTCCCATGTCCACTGCAGAAAAGGTTGCAAGCTGGCTGGCAGCCAACTGAACCATATTAATCTACCAGACAGCTTTGACTTAACTATGAAATGAATCAAAGTAAAGAAAAGGCATGATAATAGCGATTCTTCAAACTTTTTACTTAGATTCTACTCAAAATACTTTTATCATTCATTAACATGACCTTTACAATGGCTTTTGAATTAATCTCTGACTATACTGGGTTCCTCTTCACAAACTATAAATTCTTTTGGCAATTTTAGGTGTATCAATGACAGAACACAAAAGTTATCTTGAATGCTGGTTTTATCTTAACTCTTTGGATTTTGAACAAAAGTGAACAGGATGTTACAGCGGAGGATAGGCTGGAAAAAAATAAGTATTTGCCCTAGTAAAGGATGCATGCAGTCGTTAAAACACACTAATCTGAACAAGCTGATATAAAATACAAGATTACTTAAGTTTCACCACTAAGGGTATGCAAAACACAATCTGCAGATGCCTCTCATCTATTAAATGATGTACAAGACATATGACAGCCTACTCCATCAGCTACTGAATTAAATCAAATAGTCCAGATTCACACTGTGTCTACAAGTTCTGATGACGGATGAAGTGTGTGGTCATCTAATTTCATGCAACAAGACTTCAGATCTTGTTTTCATTGCTTTTCTAAGATTATGACAGGAAGGGAAGGAAAAAGAAAAACTCACGACTTTCTCAGAAGTCCCCTGGCAGACAGCTCACAGCTTTTCTCCTGTGTTCAGTCATTTAGTGATCTTTAACTCCTGGAAGCTTGCCTTCAGATGGTCATGCCTGTCATAACAGCTCATGTTGCACACATAACCAAAAGTCAACAGAAGCCAGTTTTAATATGTTACAGTGCTACCCAATGCTAAATGAACTAAAACTTAATGTTCTTTGCATTCTGAATGTCTTATTTCCCTACTTGCAGATTCAGCCCAATGACACTTATGTTTGTTCACATACACACACATATATCTATAAGAATAAGAAGTCGGATCAGCTTTGAATGCACATAGAAATAATTTTACAATAGGTTTTAAAGAGAATTAATCAGTCTTTCAGACATCATTATCATTATCCCCTTGTGATAAGCATGAGACATGCTGTCATATTTAGAGATTAACAATTACAGAACGAAATCAATATCATGCTTTTGCCACAGTCTCAAGACTACTAATGAAAATGTCACTCCAGCTTCCTTAGCTTTCCAGTATTTAGTACTGCCATTAATTTTTTACTTTTTTTATGAACAGTAACTTATAGAAATAATATTCCCAATTCAGTTCTTACAGATACTGGTGTCTACATTAAAAGTTCTTTGGTTTTAAACAGATTTTTTTATAGATGCCATAGTTTAAGCCGTAAATCACACAGCCAGCTCACTCACCCCTCTTTCTTCCTCCTGCTTCCAGAGGGATGGGAAGGAGAATCAAAAGAATGCAACTCCCACAGGTTGAGATAAGAACAGTTTAGTAACTAAGGTGTAATATAAACCACTGCTGCTACCACCAATAATAATGATAATGGAAATAACAACAGAAGAAAATATAACTGCTCACCACCCGATACCAAGCCCAACCCAGCAGCGAACCCCCACCCTTCCAGGCCTCTGCTCTCCGTTTTCACATCCTGGGCATGATGTGCTGTGGAATGGAAAACCTCTTTGGTCAGTTTGGGTCAAGTGTCATGTCTCTGCTTCCTCCCAGCTTCCCCTCCTCCCTGGCAGAGCATGAGACTCAGAAAGTCCTTGGTCAGACCAAAACATTACCAAACATCGGTGTAATCAGTGCTGTTCCCAGGCCGAAAGTAAAAACACAGCACTGCATCAGCTACCAAGAAGGAGAAAAATGACTGCTACGGCTGAACCCAGGACAATAGCCATCAATCAATACAAACGCCAGTTAACTTTTCCAGACATTTGCTTAACAAGCCTTCTTTGCCTGTTTATGAACTCAGGACCATTTCATTCCACTGTTACACTGGTCCAATATGAAAACTTATCACACTCTGGTATTTCAACAACACACTGGATACAATTACTTAAATAATAAAGGCTCTATCATAAAGATTGATAATTGTGTACAGTTCTGGTGTCCCCAACATAATAAGGACATGGAACTGTTGGAACAAGTCCAGAGGAGGGCCACAAGGATAATCAGGGGACTGCAGCACCTCTCCTATGAAGACAAGCTGAGAAAGTTGGGGCTGTTCAGCCTGGAGAAGAGAAGGCTGCGTGGAGACCTCATAGCAGCCTT
>JASSUY010027119.1:0-23888 GCA_032466535.1 Forpus xanthops | reverse complement strand
CGAGTGGTGAGCAGCTCTGTCCTCTTCCCTTGTTTTTCTCTGGTTATTGTTGTTATTGGTGGTGGCAGCAGTGATTTATGTTATACCTTAGTTACTGAATGGTCCTTATCTCAACCCATAGGAGTTGCATTCTTTCGGTTCCTCTTCCCATTTCCCCCCCGCCCCCCAAAGTGGGAGGGAAAGAAGGTTGGGAGAAGTGAGTGGGCAGGCAGATTGATTTACGCCTGAAATCACGACACCCCTCAACATTTTCATAAGAGTCTTCCCCCATGCCCCTTTGCCCTGTCAAGTAAGCATTTCACTTTATTTCATTAAATATTGAAGCATTTTGTGTCAAATGGGGCATTCCATATGTTACAACCCCTCTAAATATTTCTCATTCCATAACAGAAAACTTTTTTCAGAGTGGAAAATGAATCCTTCTATTTGGTTACATGTAAATAAAAAACATACTTCTGACTTTTCTTTTCGCAAATGTTTTGTGTTGGTAGCTTAACAAGCAACACGGAATTACTATTTCCATTGCTGTTGTTAAATAAAGTGGTATCATTCTTTATTAAGCTCCTACATTTTTGTTCCTTATTTCAAAGAGAAATGTTTTCCAGAAGCATGGCATCTTCCCAGACTACTCGAGTTTTATTTGCCAATGTGTGTTATTATGTAATAATATTGAATGATTACACAGAATAAAACATTTATGCTATCCGAAAAATATTTGCTTTTTGATGACTAGTATATGCTTAATAAATGCCATGGCTCCTTCCACAGTTTCTCTGCTATTGTCTTTTTTCTCCCCTTGATTGCTTCCAAGTAGTGTTTCAGACAATAAAATGCTTAGCAGCAACCTTTGTATTGCTTTTGAGTGAAACAGAATAATTACTTTTAGGAGAGTTTATGCAATCAGATCTTATGCATATGTGGAACATTTTTGAATGAGAATTCCCTCTGGTGATTTCTCTGGTGAACTCATGACCATCAGTTTAGCTCAAAGAGTGGGTTTCCAATCTGATAGAAAGGCAACAAACCATACTTTGAGGTTAGGGAGGAATGCTATAGTCAGAAATGGAGAACCAGTATCATAGTTCTACCAGCTTCTGTGTTTGCACCTGTTTCAGTGTTAAAGTAGGAAGATTGCTCCATCAGATGGGCTTTGCAGAGACGTGTACTTTAGTTCTTATATTTTGTGACTAGTTGTTTATAAAGTGTATGTGTTTAACAGTGCATGCTGTTTAATCCATACCATCTATATGATTAAAGGCCAATAGAATCCTTTCAGCTATTTCCAATTTGTACATACATAAAGTGCACATTTCCTGAATAAGGTTGCTGATTTTGTTCTATTCTATCACAAATGTCTTGAAGGCCCTTCTGTTACAAAGCAAAGCAGGTGGGTAAAGCTGATATTTCCAATAACAGGTTTCTATTCAGTTGAAGTCTCACTTTTTAAAAAGATTCAGAATAGTTTTTCAGGTGTTACACTACTTTTTTTCCTTGTTGTACATCTTCCACTTTGCCCTGCATGAGTATCAGGTAGGTAATAAAAACCTGGGAGATGTGATTGATAAACCATATGGCTGTGCTCCTATTCACAAGGACTTCAACAAGCTGGAGACATGAGCAATTGAGAAATCCATGGAGTTCATCCAAGGGAAGTGCCAAGTGCTGCACCAAGGGAGGAGCACCCCATGCACCAGAACAGGGCGGTGGCTAATTGCCTGGAAAGCAGTTTTGCTGAAAAGACGTGGGGGTCATGGTAGATAAGGGATAAACAGTGAGACATCAATGTGCCTTTGCATCAGAGAGGTCAACGGCATCCTAAGCTGTATTTGGAAAAGCATTTTCAATAGGCTATTGAAGGTGACCCTTCCTCTGCGTAGACTGTTGAGACCACATCTGGAGTGCTGTGTTCAGTCCTGCACTCTGGTATGAGAGACATGGACATACTGAAATTAGTCCAATAAAGGACGACAAATATGATCCTTGGAGCATCAACCACAGGATGAGAGGCTGAGATTATTCAGCTTGGAAAAGTGACAAGAGGAATTATATGCATCTAAATACATGATGGAGAGGTGGGAGTAGGAAGAAAGTAAGTATGATGGAACCAGACTCTTTTTGGTGACAAAGCAAAATGAAACTGCTACCAGCTAAAATACAGGAGATATATATATATATATATAAAAATATAACAATGTGTATAGAATATATAATATATATGCTTTGTGTTTTTATATACTATGGAATATATAATAATATGTAATATTATTATACATTTTAATATGTAATATATATAATTTATTTTTCTGTACACTTTTAATATAATGTATATAATATATATGTTTCATATGATTTCATATATTATATATAATATATATATGTTATATATTTTTATATATAGATATACAAATCTATCCTGTATTTCAGCTGGTGCCAGCTACATTTTGCTTTGTCACTAAAAGAATTTTGTTCCATCATGCTTATTTTCCTCCTACTGCCACACCTCTATCATCCATTTAGATATAAACAATATATAACAATACATAAAATGCATATTGTATACATTAATTTTTATATATATAGAGAGAGAGAGAGAAAGAGGATGGACAAACACTGGAACAAGTTTCCAGGAGCTGGTTACAAAGTCTTTACCCTTGGAGATGTTCAAAATCAGACTAGGTATGGTCTGAATAACCAGCTGTAGTGTGCACTTTGAGCAGTTGGATTGGACTAAACTATTTTAAGAAGTCTCTTCTAACCTTAGCAATTTTGTGTTTCTAGATTAGGTAAGGTTAATCCCAGTTACAAAGGGGTATCGATCTACTGTGCATCTGTTACATTTTAAGGAATTGTAGGTGCTTCAGAAGCTCTCAGAATCTCTACTCTGCACTTGCAGAAGAGGTGGCAGGTTATGTCTGATGAGAACCAAAATCTTTTGGCACTGGCATAAAAGACCCCAGCTTCTCTTGTCAGCCTTCAGAAAGAGCAGTCTTAACTCCAGGCAGTGAACCTGCTTCCCAGAACTCCCAACTCAGAAATGCTTTAGAATTATAGAATCATAGAATAGTTAGGTTGGAAAGGACCTTAAGATCATTCAGTTCCAATCCCCTGCCATGGGCAGGGGTATCTCAAACAGCCATGTCACCCAAGGCTCTGTCCAATTTGACCTTCAACACCACCAGCGATGGTACATTCACAACTTCTCAGGGCAGCCCATCCAGTGCTTCACCACCCTTACAGTAAAGAACTTCTTCCTTATACACAATCTAAACTTCCCCTGTGTGGGGGTACATACAGCATAGTTTTCATTTCCATGGACTATCATGTGGAAAGAATCACATACTGTCTTTTCACAGCTTTGGCCAAAACAAACTGTCACTTCTTTACTCTTTTTTCCTGTAAAGGTCTCAAGGAATAGCTGACAGCTGTGGGAACTGTAAGCGTAAATCAGCTCTGGAAACAAACTGATATAGATAACCCCAAGCTTGTGCAGAGACATCATTTCTTGCTAATATTGTCAACCTAGATATTGTGCACACATTTCCTTTAAGTGATGCTTCTAGTGTTTCATAGTAGTGCCTCATTTCAATTTCACTTTACAGGTAGTAACACGAATCATGAGGTAAAGATGACATATAATGTTTCATCTTCCACGTCTTGGTGAACTCTTCTACATCTAATACAATAAAGAGTAAAAAATTAGGACATTTGTACATTCCAAGGTTGGTTTTCTGAAGACTAGGAAATGGTACATATGCAATACATTGTTCATGTTTGGTCTCTGTCTACTTCAATTATCTATAATACAAATAAAACAAAATAAAACACATTCCAGTAAAATTTCTTATAAGAATCTATTTATTTTTTATTTTCCTCAGCCAGTCTTTCATACAGGAGCCGATCAGTATGTGTTGACTCTGGGCTTCATTTTCTGTTGTGACAGGAGTAAAGTGCTTCTATCAAAAAAATGCCTAAAATCCAGCTAATACCTGAGGATTTATTAGTTTTTAAACAAGCAAAAAATTTTCTTCTATAGAACATAGACACAAAAAACAGGTGTCTCTGAAATAATTTCAAGAATAAAATTACTTAAAAACCAAAGTATTTTCCTATTAATAAATGACAGTCTAACTACCATTTCAGCAAATCAGCTAAAAATATCACAACCCAACAAAAAAACCCAGACAACATAACACTCCCAAAAAAAACCACCAAAACTAAACAAAACAAACAAATAAAAAAAAGCCAAAAAAAAAAAAACAAAAAAAAAACCCAACAAACCAGAAACTTTACATGGGAATTCTATAACCTGAAGCAATACTGTTATAAGGAACTTGAGTGCATAACCCTAAAGCACTTTCAGTTTGTCTTTCTTATAAATTTCAAGAAACTGTGTTTTATTCCTTTCTCTCATTGCCTCGGTCTAATACTGTATTCTCTTCAATTCCCAGATCTTCAATGCTGGTACTCTTTAAGAATGGTAGGTTCATGAAATATCAGAGAAAACAAAATCCACCTGCATTTTCGGTTGTAACATAAAAAAAATAAGGGGGGGGTGGTGGGAGGAAGGAGGCAACCAAAAAATCACCACACTGAAAGCTAGAGTCTTTCTTTAATCAGCCGCTGTTGGATTTATGATTCAGATTTATGGAAGAAGCCGTCTTTATACATATATTTAATACAATTGGATTCTTCAGACTTTGCGCTGAATGGGATAAGGAAATGAAAACTTAATCTCTAGAGAAATATGAAAATATAAGTGACTGAAAAGGAGAAAAAAATATTGCTTTAAGTTCCAACTTGATTAGGAGCCTGCTGTGGGTTTGTAAGTATATTAACAAATTGATTAATTCCTTAATCCTATTGAGAGTTTCTTTTCCATGTACTAAATTTCAGCATGATTTCCTTTTACTTTCACATTAGATATTGAAAGTTGGAATCGCATATAATCACAAGAACTTGTAAGTGAATGTTTGTAAATAAATTTGAAAATAATGTCATTTGAAATCTTCTGTATTTCTTAAAAAAAGAAAAATATTATCCAACTTCAAGCTTACTGAATACTTCAGTTAAAAGCAGATTTCTGTGTGTTTGCTTGATGGTAGGAAAGGGAGTCAACCCTTTAATCCTCCTTACATGATGTGATCTGGCAGTGAGTAAAGTTAGCAGAAAGACTGGATTGTAACTGCACATCTCAAGCAGTGACAGGGTTTTGTCTGCTTTTGACAGGGCTTTGTCAACTTTTTGTGTTTGATTTGTTTCTTCTCTCTCCTCTTTTCCTCCAAGACAAAATGAGTTAGAGAAATGGGTGAGGTGGGTTACCTGGGAGCTGTGGGTTAAAAAGTTAGTTGAGTGGCTCTGGCAGGATATCGTCTCCTGAAATTAATATGGATCTGATGTATTCCTAACTTGTAATTTAGTTTTTTCTATGCATACAATATGTTTTGGTTAGATTTTTTTTTTTTTTCTTCTTAGAACTAGTCATCATACCAAAAACGTATCAGTTTAGTTCATTTCTGTTTTCATCTAGATGGTCCAATGCAGGTCATGCATGACTGAATCAGAGCTATTTAAGATGTTTCAGGTGCCTGGGTGAAAATTGGCAATGACTGGCTGCATCTATTTTCTTCATTTTCATAGTACATTATACCAACTCTCTTACCATTTTGACCATATCCTTCCTGTTGTTTTGGTCTACTCCTTGCTTATGCTGAACTAGACTCTTAAGCAACTGGGCATGTGCTTGATTGATATAAAAGTATTTTTGGATAGTTTTTTTTTAGGTAAGGACTTCATGAACTTTGCAGTTTTGCTTTAGCTGGTGTATTTGTACACATAGTAGTAGCATATTTTTAGGTGATTTTTGTTTCAAAAAGCTGGCACTGCACAACCTTTTCAGGTGTTAGTATATCTCCCTGAGCTTCCCAGGTGTACATTCCTGTCTCAATCTTCTACCCCCCCCCCCCCCCAATTTGGTGCAATTCTCAGAAGGAACCGTGAGGCCAAGGATCCTCTCCTTATACAGAAATGTTATCAAAATTCGCAATCCTATCCTCCTGGAGAGGTGACAGTTCTGCTGGCTGAGACCTTAGTGAGGTATAGTGGTGCTAAGTCCCCAGAAGCAGACAGCAAAAGCTTGTTGACAGTCTCAATGCTATGTCCTGTGGAGGTTTTCTCTTAGTACAAATCTGTTTCTATTGAGCTAATCCTCTTGCAGTCCTTAATAACAATTTTCACACTATTGCCCATAAAATGATCTTTAAAACTATTGTTCTGATGAGCTTAACATAATTATATGTATATGAGGTTATTACAAGTCTTTATTACCAATGATTAGCTAACTAAATTACCCAACAAAATAATTCCTTAAAAGACTAACCATGTGTAATTATACATAATTTAGAAAATACTCTGAAGATTGTTTACTATTTTTTTTCTATAAAATCCTGTCTTCATTGTTGGGATCAATTTAAAACATGGGCACTTGTGAATTTCCAATATGTAATTCTGCCTGGAGAAATCAAGTGTTTTGTCACTGATGCCACAGAAATAGTTCTGTTAGACACCATAGAAAGCCTGTGAGAAATGCTGAATTAAGTCAGACGCTATATTCAGTTATAGGAATAAACTGGGAGAAACTTCATTTTAATCATGTCAGATGTAGACTTTGGTTCACAATCTGGATAAATAAGTATATGTCAGACTAATCTGATTTTTTAATCTTACCGAAGAATCTACAGGTATATAAGTTTTTTAAGAAGGTGGTCTTTTTTACACGTTCCTGGCAAGTTTAATGAGTGTGTTACAAGATCCTGTCAATACAAAATATTGGTTGCACACTTTCTAGATGTTTTTGGTTGAGAAGCTAAAATGTATTCAGGCAGAATTGTGGGGACAATGAACAGATGTTAAACTGCAGAAAGCTATAGTTTTCAGAGCAAAAATGGTTCTTTTTCCTACAAATGATCTATTGCTTAGTTTTTAGTTGACAGAAAATAAGAGACTTCTCATTGGTAACTGACTTGCAAGGCTTACATAGGAAATCTAGTCATGGTGAGAGATGAAAGAATGTTTCAGCTCAATGACCTAATCTTCCAAGGCCTCCTTTCTCTTAGCTCCAAAGGAAGACTGCTTGTCCTAGATTCAGCAGCAATAGTTATTTTTCTCCTTCTTAGTAGCTCTTGCAGTGCTATTTTTGACTTTCAGCCTGGGAACAACGCTGATAACACCCATGTTTTTAGTTGTTGCTCAGTAATGGTTACTCTGATCAAGGACTTCCTGAGTCTCATGCTCTGACAGGGAGAAGGGGAAGCCGGGAGGAAGCAGAGACAGGACACCTGATCCAAACTAGCCAAAGAGGTATTCCATACCACAGCACATTATGTCCAGTATATAAACTGGGGCAGTTACCCAGAAGGACTGGATCCCTGCTCTGTTGGGCTGGGTATCAGTTTGCGGGTGGTGAGCAGTTTTATTCTCTTCCTTTGTTATTTCCCTTATCATTATTACTATTGGTGGTAGCAGCAGTGATTTGTGTTATAACTTCGTTACTGGACTGTTCTTATCTCAACCCATGGGAGTTACATTCTTTTGATTCTCCTCCCCATCTCTTCTGGAGTGGGGGGAGGAATAAGGGCAGGGAGTGAGCTAGCGGCTGCAGGGTTCTGAGTTACCAACTGGGCTTCAACCACAACACTGTTCTTTTTATGTAAATGCTTGTATCATGTAGATAGATCTAGGGGGTGTACAAACCTCTTAAGAACTTTCTACTTCAGTAGAAAGCTGTTCTACTAAACATACTGTTGGTTTTTTGGATGTACTGTTGAAAGTGGGAGGGTTATACAAGCATGATAAAAAGATTCTAGCCCTAAATGTGTTCTGCTAATACAATGGAGGAGGTTGGGTTTTGTTGGGTCCTTTTTTTTTTTTTTTCTCTTCATGTTAAAGTATTGTTTATTTATTCATTTAAAGCTTGATGTTAAATTTGTGCCTACTGGGATTCAAGATTCAAACACCCAAATATTTCCTCTGTTTTAGAGATTCCTTTATGTTTTCAATAAGTAGTGTCTAATGGGCATATTCAGATGGAAATGAGAAACTAATGTGACCTTAAGATTTTTTGACATACGTCTCTTCTCTAGAATTTACTAAATCTGGAAGGGAGCAATATGTTGCTGAAGTATCTGCTCTACTCTGACACCAGAAGAAAAAAACTCAATGAGCCAGTAAGGTGTCAAAACATCTTGGACACATATTGGTTTCTGCAGTAGAGCTCTGACAACCTATGTCCTTTGGTAAGAGCTTTTCTTGAAGCTGGTCAAGCACCCATTGACGCTACACTCTCCACACACTGACTGGTGTGAGCAAAAGAATAATAGAAACACAGAAATAAGAGGACTGAGAAGGAGGAAACAAATTCTACAGCTGTATACAGATCCATACTGGCTTTCTAAAGGACATGAAGGTTGTTATGTTAGCTCTCACCACAGAAGAATGAGGATTTTGAAATAGAAGGATCCTCATTACCCTCTGCCCAAGTGAGTTGCTAGCTATTGACAGGCTGCAGAAAAATCCTGAGGATGGCTCTCTGCCGTATGAGCACAGAGGGTACTGAATAGGACACTGTCGCACTACTCCATTCATTTTTAACTGGACAACCTACCACATAGTTTGGCTCTCTTTTTTTTTTTTTTTTCCTGCATCACCATAGCTTTGGTCTGACTGTTGGACCATAGAATCATAGAATATAATCATAGAAGAGTTAGGGTTGGAGTGAACCTTAAGATAATCAAGTTACAACCCCCCTGACACCAGCAGGGATGCCTCACACTAGACCATGTTGCTCAAAGCAATGTCCAGTCTGGCCTTGAACATGGCCAGGGATGGAACTTAACAGCTTCCCTAGGCAACCCATTCCAGTGCCTCACCACCTGCACAGTAAAGAACTTCTTCCTTATATACAATCTAAACTTCCCCTCTTTAGGTTTTAACCCATTACCCCTTGTTCTATCACTACAATCCCTAATGAATAGTCCCTTCCAAGCATCCTTAAAGATCCCCTTCAGATACTGGAAGGCTGCTATGAGGCTTCCACGTAGCCTTCTCTTCTCCAGGCTGAACAGCCCCAACTTTCTCAGCCTGTCTTAATATAGGAGGTGCTCCTGTCCCCTGATCATCCTCATGGCCCTCCTCTGCACTTGTTCCAATATTTCCATGTCCTTTTTATGTTGAGGACACCAGGATTGTACATAATACTCCAAGTGAGGACTCATGAGAGCAGAGTAGAGGGGCAGGATCACTTCCCTTGACCTGCTGGTCATGCTCTTTTGATGCAGCGCAGGTTATGCTTGTCTTTCTGGGATGTAAGCGCACACTGAAGCCACCTCATGCTCATTTTCTCATCGACCAACACCCCCAAGTCCTTCTCCGCAGGGGTGATCTCAATCTCTTCTCTGTCCAACCTGTAACTGCCTGGGATTGCTCCAAATGAGGTGTAGGACCTTGCACTTGAAATAGTTAAACTTCTGTCATGGGTTCAGCAGCGGCAGCCTAAACACTCCAAGCCATAACTATAAACACTGGGGTTATCAGCACTGTTCCTAAGCCGAAAAAATCCAAAACACAGTGCTCACCAGCTACTGCTTAAAGAAAAATGACTGCCGCTGCTGAACCCATGACAACTTCATCAGGTTGACATCAGCCCACCTCATAAGCAAGTCAAGGTCCCTCTGGATGGCATTCCTTCCCTCCGGTGTATCAACTTAACCACATAGCATGATGTCATTGGCAAACTCACTGAAGGCTCACTGAATCCCACTGTCCACATCACCAACAAAAATGTTGAACAAGACCTGTCCCAACACCAATCCCTGAGGGACACTTCTCGTTACTGGTCTCCAGCTGGACATTGAGCCATTGAGCACAACTCCTTGCATGTGGCCATCTAGCCAGTTCTGTATCTATTGAGTAGTCCACCTATCAAATTGATGTCTCTCTAATTTAGAGAGAAGGATGCTGTGTTGGACAGTGTCAAATGCTTTGCAGAAGTCCAGATTATGTCAACTGCTCTACCCCTGTCCATCAGTTCCGTAACCCTATCATAGAAGGCCATGAGATTGGTCTAACAGGATTTCCCCTTAGTGAAACCAGGCCGGATGTCACCAACTGCCTTGCTGGTTTTCATGTGTCTTAGCATGTCTTCCAGGAGAATCTGTTCCAGGATTTTGCCAGGCACAGATGTGAGGCTGATCGGTCTGTAGTTCCCCTGGTCATCCATTTTCCCTTTTTTGAAAATGGGGGTTATATTACCTTTTTTCCAGTTGTCAGGAGCCTTACCTGACTGCCATGATTTTTCAAATATGATGGCCAGTGCATACTATTTTCCATAAATGATAATGTGTGAGGCAGCCTCTTTCTCCTTACAAATATCACAGCTCTCTGTAATTCATTCAGTTTCCTGACACTGAAAATTAATTTCCTTTGCCCCTGATGTTGCATTATATGAAGGCTGGCAAGAATCATTATAATCATTTTAAAAACCCCAAACAAAACCTTAGTTCAAGTCTGTAAGAGCACTCCAATCTGAGTTCTCCAGGGGGAAGAAGTGGATTGCTTCCTTCTTGGCCATTATATTTGGCCATTACATCTCTTCCGTCTTGGCAATTAAGATTCTTTGCTGTCCTGGGATTGAACTGAAGGTGTGTTGCAGAGCCAAGTACTGGATGAAAGGCTCCAGGAGGAAGATGCAACCTCCCTTCTGGAAGAACATACCTCTAGCTCACCATTTTACTATGACAAATACTGTGAAAAGGAAATGCAGCGAAGCACAGGGTATCTGAGTGCTGCTTGGATGTTGTCTGTGTAAATAATCTTGTAAAGCTATGTGCATGCAACCAACCCTGCTCAATCAGGTTATGATCTTGTTAGTGTAACCCAGTGTTCTGTTGCCCTTTGTTCAAGATTGTAATGATGGCCAGGATTCCCAGATCATTTCATCCTATTCCTGAGCTTGCACTTGCTTGGGGTTACTCTGTTCCAGGTATATGACTTTTCATTTTCCTTTGTGGGACCGTATGATATCTTGTTTGCCCATTTCTTCCAGCAACCAGAAGGAAACAACTGTGCTCATCTGGGAAAGAATATCTAAATTTTGTTACTACACTTTTTAGAATGAGTTACAGGCTGTAAAACTATTTTCTGATGGTTTACTTGCATACTCTAACCTCAGACATTAATGCCCTTCATGGCAAATTTTCAGGGTTACCAAGTTTCACCATACTTAAAAATTATGAAATGTGTCTCATACAGCATGTGTTTTTCTCCTTTTTGGCAGTTTTCACCGATATTAAATCATCTGAAGCAATTTAATCTACTGAAGTTTTGTGGAAACTAAAGCTTCTTTCTCCTTGAACTACTTTTAGTGCTTATCCGGATTGACCTATGCAAGAAAAATCTGGGCCAGCTCATTTACTGAGTATAATAGTCTTGCATTTAATATTCCCTAATGATCCACTAGTGTATTCCTGAATGTGTGTTGCTATCCAATAGATTATAGTACAGATACATAGACTGCATAACCAAAGGAAAGTAGTTGTTGGAGGGGGATGACTATTGAGTAATATATTCATGAGTAGGAGTCTCAATTTGGCTGTGTCTACAGATTATTTGGATCTTTTTAATGTAAGAATCTTGATGGATACAAAAAGTAACTGAAATTAAAGTCTCCTAGAAATAATTGATGAGGTAATGTTCTCTTAGGAATAAAAATTAGCTGTGTTTGGGATTAGCTTCTAGCAGATGTAAATGAACGCAAATATTGCATGCATAAGAATAGTTTTGGCAGGGAGTGCTGTGGTAACACTTCGTGTGTATTGCTTTCAGGATTTTCAGCTATGGCAGTTGCAGCTGCCACTTATCTAGAAGATTTGCAGTTAGCTCAGCACCAAATGAACATGAATAAGGCTGGTCATTGTTAAGTGACTAATCCATTATTTTGTAAATGCACATGACACACCATCATGTTCTGCCTAATATCTGAAATTGTCTACTCAGTGGGACTCAGACAGCAAAACTTAATTGGAAATGATATATTCAAAGAAAGTTTTAGTAAATACTTGTGAAATCCAAATAACACAAATTCAAGGGTTCTTTCACTCTTGAAGCTTAAATGGTATAGCCTTCTTTTCATCAGCATGTTGGATGACTGTTTCGTTCACAGCCAGGAGCAGTTGGACAAAAACAGCATAAAACCACTTTACTACTAGTGGTTATTTGGGTTTCTTAAAAATCAAACTAGAAGGACAGAGTTCCTCCTTTCTTTATTTGATGGCAACAAACCAAATCAAACCAAGTTCCTTTACCTCTGAGGTCAGAGATAAAAGTAAACTCTGTGAACAGTGACCAGACATCTTCAAATTCCATGATTTAGGAGGCTAATCCAATTTGCACGCTTATGTCTTCGTACTCTTCAGATGAGCATAAAATAATACATATTAATTCTTTTCCCTTAATGAGCCACTTCTTGAAATGAAGGGCAGGTAGTTTCTGTAATAGGAATCTCAAGGCAAAGGGTGCTCAGAAATATCAATCGTGACACTTCACTAAAAAAGGACTATAACTAATTTTGTAATGAAATATCTATTACACAGATCAGAATTGTTAAGTAGAACAATTCAGAATAGGTCATATATTAGTATGTCAATAGTCCATATATTAATGAAAATGCAACAAAACAAAAAATAGAAGGTTGTATATGACTAAAAATTGTACCATTCGTTAGACATTGAAGGTAACATGCTCCACTGAAATGTCTGAGTTTTGAATCTGTGTGAGACCCGATGATTGACATTTTATCTGTTTAATGAAAAATTTTGTCTATTGATATTTTCATTAGCTGAATTGCTTTGCATAACGTAAATATAAAGATTTTGTTTGAAGATGATTCCTCTTCAGACCTAGATTACTTCCAGTATATGTAATTGCTGGCCCTCAGTCTAAATCCATATGATAAACCTATGTGAAATTTAGGTAATTTAAACAAAGCAGAGTCCTGACATATCTGAAAGAATGAAATACAATTCAAAGACAGGAAGAAAAGGAAAATAAGAGTTAAGGAGAGATAAAATAATGCAGAAATAGTAGGTCTTCTGTGAAATCCACGCTCTTTAAATGCTTTCTTACATGCAAAACCTGATTTTAGTAGGTAACTCTCCTGAATTTATGGAAGTACTCATATAAGTGAGCTAGTATTCAGTGTTATAAGCATATATTTATAATGTTTACTGACATATTATAAATATACATTAATGTAAGTGGTTTTAATGGTTTTATTTTTGTCTCTGTTTCTCTGTATTTTTTTTTTTTTAAGAGATTGTATCCTCTGCCTAGTTGTTAGCATATTAACACTGAGTTTCTGTCCTTCCTTCAATTCATTATTAACAATGAGGTCCTGTGGTCCTTTCCTTTTCTCGGAAATAGCAGAATAGAATGGTGCTACTGGGTGAATGAACACTTTAATAAACGTAGTTGAAGTATATTGTTGTTCTTTTCTCCTCTTACACCTTTCCAAATAGTAAGGCAATGGAAAATGAATTAATTACTAATAGGTAGAGACAGGGTGAACATAAGGCATGATCAAACCCTTCCTTGCTATCTGAATATTTTGAATTGCTCATTATTCTCTGTAGCAGATATTCAGCAAGGCTTTTCAGCCTTTGTTCCAATCCCTTATACTGAGGTTAGAAAAATGTAAACGAGCCTGATTACAAGTGTGGGGTTTTACTTGGTGGTTTGGTTGGTTGGTTGGTTGGTTGATTTTTTTGTTTTTGTCAGTTTTGTTTGGTTTTTTTTTTCCGTGTTTCCTTCACAAGGGTCTCATTTTCCTTGTTCCATTAGAATGACAAAGTCCTGGAGACCTTCCTCTCATTATCCATTTTAAGGTTCGCTTCTAGTCAGAGGTCTATGCAGTTAACCATGAAGTGAAATCAAAGTGTGACTTAACCTTTAGACTGCGGATACACTTTCATTAGTGTTCATATGAAGAGTGGAATTCTAAGGCTAACTTCCAAACAACCATGCTTTGGCTTTCTTTATGGAATGGCATATATTTCCTGACAACTACATTCCTTCTGTACAAAATCATCTGGCATATGCATTTCAGAAGCATGTCTAAATGCCTTCCAGCTGCTAAAGGTCCATTGGCTCAGACTAAAGCTAATGATGTATATCCTTAAACATGCATACTCTACATTTTAATTCGTCAGTGCCATCTGTTTTCCTCTGAAGATTCACTACTCAATACACAGGACTATTTGCCTAACCAGACACGTGTGAATGAGCAAGTGCACAGGAGTTTAGTGTGAAACCAGGTGATCAGTTGTGAGAGATACTGGGGTACTGGGCAGCTAAATCAAGCTGTTGACACAGGCACATGAGCAGCATTTTTGAATAGCCAAAGGAAGTCTAGGGCTGAAAGAATGGTTAAGGTGACTACAGCAGTTCTCTGGGTTGTGAATGCTTTTCAGTGTCTCTTAAATAGCATGCAAAAACCTCATCTTTGGTATGGAAATATGAGGATGAGAAATAGTTGAGTGAATACATGCAAAAGAAAAATGACCAGTCATTAGTACTGGATTTATTTAGATAAATTGTGTTACTCTTCCTAGAAAAAAGCATGACACTAGTTTCTTGATTTCACAGGGTAGTGCAGAGTACAAGGAAAACTACCCTGTCAGAACGTATCTGGGTGTTATTGACTGTCTGTCTTATGGCAGCACTTGAAGAATCTCCTGCAAATACTCCAAAGGGTTTTTCTCATAAAATTGTGTGGGATGCAGCAATTTTCACTCATCTTGATTTTTGACTGGGGAACTGAGGTAAATTAATAAAACAGGGAGTAGTAGGAATGTTACTGTTTTTGCTGGTGTTTATTTACTCAGGTTATGCTCTAGAGAACACGTCTATCAAATATTTTCCCACCAGGCTGAGTTAGATGTCATGTTGCTAGGCATATTTCTGATATGAGGGGAAAGTGGGGTATATAAATAGTTGATTATATTCACAAGTAACTCTGTCAGGTGATCATTTATTTATATTGTATCAAATACATACATGGTGCTTTTATCACATGTAATGACCATATCTTGCTGTCTCAAGAGACCTACAAGCTTTCCCTTAAGATGAGCAAGATGGCTTTGAAGATTGACATTTTTGTATTATTTTTTTTTTTAAATGAAGCTTTACAAAACTATCTGTTCCGAATGAATATTAATCCTGAAAGTTCTTATTGCAGTATCAAAGCACTGAGTTTTTCGTCAACTATTGTTTTCTATTCTTTTGTTTTATGAAGACAACTGCATTTGTGCTGTAGCTGAGCTTTCTGTAGGAATATTAATATCAGTATTAATAGTCATGTATTATCTGAATTAACATTGTTATATTATTAATATATCCAAATCAATGTTTACATATTAATTAATGAATGAACCAGGACAGGATTGTGAGGGGGAAGAAGTATTTGTTGCTAATAAACACTTCAAAACAAATGTGCTTCAAATTTTTCCTAAAAAAATGATAACAATTACATGTTTAGCTGCTTTGTAACAGAAACTGAGCATTGTTGAAAACAGATATAATCTGGTTTCTTGTAGAGCTGCCAAAATAAATACGGTGTTGAAACTGAGTAGCAGCTGTTTTAAAAAGCCTTCTATAAATAGAGACCTCTAGCTGTAAAGAATCCACTGACCGGAGTTCCTAGAAGAGATTTTTTTGTTTGATTGCTCATAGTATACAGGAGAGAGAGCTTTTGTGGAATTCCCATCTCCAATACGAATGTGTGAGATGAGGATGCTAGTAGTAGAGCTCATCAGAAGAGCAGCAGCTAAGTTCATGGAGGTGATTGCTTATAGAAATGTATTTTCCATGTATAAAATAGAATATTTAGAATGGCAGGAATTGTAATGATGTCTTCATAGAACACAGCTCAGGAAGATAGCATATCATCTACTAATTCACTTTATTAATGAAAATACTAATCACATTTGACATTTTAAGTTTTGTTCTCTTTAAATACTTGTTGATTATTAAAATGATTTCAGGATATAGCATAAATTCCCATGTAACTTTCACCCACTCTACTGTCTCATTTTCAAAACGCAAACCAAGCAAAATTTAAGCAACTAACATATTTAATTTTTATTCATTTCCATTGCATGCTGTATTCTTTCTTGTAGATAGAAAAGAAGGTCTGATGATTTTCTTTAATGCACATCTGGCAGATAGTCACAGTTCAATCAGGCAAAGACAAGTGCTTTTGCAGGCTGGACTGAAATGGGAACTGTCAGTCATAGCTGGATTACTGAAATAGTTGTCACCTATTTCATTTATTTAATGATGTATTTCAATGCATTCCTTTTGTTTACCCTTAAATGAAGGAAAACAAGTCTCAGCCAGTGCTCTTTGTCCTGCCCTCATGTTGCAGGTTAAGTTGGGCAGACAGCTAAGCAACACACAGTAGCTCCCTCACTCCTCCCACCTCCTCAGTGGGACAGGGGAATAGGGAAACAAGAGTGAAAGCAAGAAAACACAGAGGTCCAGATAAAAACCAAAACAAAATAAAACAAACTAGTTTAAAAAGTAAAGTATAATTGGAAGAGGAGAGAAAGAAAAAAAAAACAAGTGATGGAAAGGCACTCATTCATCACCTCTCATGGGTAGATTGATATCCAGCTAGTTCCCAAGCAACAGAGGGCTAATTTTCTGAAACTCACTTCTTTTCCCTTTGCTGCCAAGCATAATATTCTATGGTATGGAATATCTCTAGTTACGTTGGATCATCTGCTTGGGTGTGTCTCTCACAACCTACTACACAGCCCCAAATTTATTCACTTCACAGGAGTAGACTGAAACAGAGGTGATCTTGGTGCTGTGCAAACACTATTCAACAATATCTAGAGCATGTGTGCTACTGGTACTGTTTGGTCATAAATCTAAACCAGCACCATACAAGCTTCTATGAAGGAAGTTAGCTGCATCCCAGCTAGGCTCAGTACACCCCTATAACACACTCATTTCTTTCTATCAAATAGATTAAATCAGCAGTCGAGAAATTCTTTTCTTCTAAAACTGATGAAGTAGGAGATAGAAATACTGGGGGAAGATGTGATTGTTAAAATGTAGAAGATCTCTTCCATGTTTTCCCTGTTCCTTTATAAAAGACAGAAATTACTTCAAATTTTATGCACTAAATTATTTTGTGAGTTCTAGAGGATTAATTCTGTAAAAGAGCATGTATCAGGCAAGACAATATCTGAAAAACCTGACAAGGCGAATGTTCACTAAATTCCAACATTTACAAGTGTGATTTGTTGAGGAAGATCTTGGTCATTTTCAGTCCGCTACTCAGAAAAAATAAAAACTAAACTTTATTTTGCAGCCTCTAACTGGGATCTGACAGATAGATAAATTGCTGATCACAGAGAGAAATAGAAAAGAGATAAAAGAGAATATAAAATACTGGAGAAGGGGGAGAAAAGGGGGGTCATATTGGAGGTCTGTCTTTGTAGCATGGGAATATTATTCAAAGAATCACTTTTATCATTATTAAATGTTCCCTGCATAAATTCCTGACATAAAAACAAGAGAAAAGTTGCTAAATACTGTACCAGAAAACACTCATTACGTGTAGATTTCAAAGCATATTGATTATACAGTATAGCGGATAACATACAAATACAGATATAGGATGATTTCATTGACTTTAGTGTTCTTTTTGTTAGGGTCACCATAAGCTTCATTATTTTGAGCTTTGACTCCTCAAGAGCAAGGAATGTACCTAATCTGACTGAAAAAGAACCGATCACCATTTGCTGCATCTCCTTTCAGAAGTCCTTCCTTTGTTCACTGTTAACATATTAAAATGCTCTTAAACTTCAGGCTTTTGGAATAACTCCAAAGAAATATTGCAGTAATATTTTGAAGTTCTGGAAAGGGCTCTCAGAATCAGTGGGTAGATATTTTATTTTGACTGTTTCAGACACACTTAAACATACAGTTAGCAATCACTGGAACCTTCCAGAATAAGCAATAAAAATTTGACTAACCCTCTAAGTGACGTCAGCATTAATTTTAAATCCTTCACTTCATTTGTCAAGATTTAATGCTCTCTCTATTCTCCCTTTGGAGAGTAGGAATATATTGCTGTCATGGTTATGTAGACAAGCCACCATTGTGAGGAAGTAGGAGCTTCTGCTGTTGGGACCTGCAAAGGTTTGCAGCTTTGAAACCCTCATTGTGGGCTGGACTACAATGGGCTCTCCTGTCATCTCTAATAGCTCCCCTGTTGTGCCAGGTAAACTCTGACCAGCATTGCTTAGTAATCAGAGTCATGCTAGAGAAGCTGAGGTCCTAGAAATCTCAATGCCTGTTGCCTAGCCTTGCCATTTCAGGCAGAAGTTATTTCCGTCTGCTTATGATAATTCAGAATTACCAAATAATTTAGGAGTGCTAAGGATATAGATAAGCAAATCAGAAAGAGATGCAATTAAGAAAAAATGCCTGGAAAACATTGGGTTTTTTTGTGTTTTGGCTTTTTTTTTTTTGTCACTATGAATGACGCAGCAAAAGAAATGGTGGATAAATATTATAGCACTCTTTGGTTCAGATAGCAAATACTGTACTTTTCCTTCCAGAGGGTTACCTAAACAAGTTTTTTGCAGTATCATAACCTTATTAATATCACCAAGGGACAAAAATATTTTTTCCCCTAATTCCTCAATATTCTTTAAGATTTTAAATAGTTCTTTCAAATGCATTATCAGCCTCAGTCTACTCCAGTGTTATAAATAATATATACTTTTTCCTCTCTAAAAGGCTTTTCTTCCTTTAAAGAGAACAATAAAATAAAAAAAAAATCTTAAAACCCCTATAGAACTGATTTCACTCTTACACTGTTTTAAGAGTCAAGCCAAATAACATTAGCTTATTCTGAATTCCAATAAAACCTTAATCTACATAATAGAAGTATTTCTCCTGTGTGCCTCATAGGTACATAAATACTTTTATTGCCCTGGTTTATACATACCATTTTCCCTTGTAATAAATCAATCACATTTTTCTTTCCTAATTCAAGTTATTTCAAATATGTTTCATTTTTCTTTGTCATTGTAATTTTAGGGTCTTAAAAGTGAATTTCCTTAGACTAGTTATTTTCTATACTTCTACCTTTTCAATAACACAAATATGCTGCAAGATGTCTAAGTTGGGCATCCTGGGTTCAGCTTAAACCGCAACAATCAGCCAGCAAGTAACGTAGATAATTACATTTTCCTTTGAATGTGGTATAGTTTTATTAATTCTTATCCTATAAGATTATTTTGAAATATTCTTCATCTAAGGATATTAAAATGAATCTATGCTTTTTTTTTTGGTATCCTTTGTAGATATTTTTTATAAACTGGAAATGATTAGTGGCTTTTCCAGGAGGTTGGAATGGGCAAAATTCACAAATCAGATGGGATAGACAGAATTAAAAACATAAAGTGGCTGGCTTACTATACTGTGCAATGTGCCTATGAAGGTTATGCAACAGAAGTCATAATTAGTGTTTCTAGAAGAGCTTTATAGGTAATATTTCACTTTCAACAATTTTGTAAGATGCTAATAGCAAATAAAATGCCTCACATCTCTTGTTTTGACTTCATGGCAGCACATCATAAACACAAGAAACCATCTAGCTTTCCAGAGTAGAAAGAGAGATACTTTTTTATAAAAAGAAAACATGCTACAAGACAAATATGAGTTTCCTTTCCAGTTGACTTAAGACAAGCTAAAAAAATAATACCATTCAAATTTGTACAATTTTGTGCTAGTCACCGATTGCTTTCTGTTTTGTTTTTTTTTTTAAATACTGTGGTCAAACGTCTGTTCTACAGATGTTTAGAAAACAAGTTATTAGATAATTTTCTCTGATGAATGAAATAATGTACCTATTCACATTATGCTTAGAAATTTACAAAACCAATTTGCAACTCATTCTACCCTTGTCTGTTACTTTATTTTTGCCACTTGCTATTTTCAAGCAGAGGTTTTTGCTGGATGTATGATATTAAAGTTCAGTGGCAGCAGCTCTTTTCTCCTTTTAATTTTGCAGAACTATAGTGCTGCAGTATGAATACTTTCCTCTAATGCTGTCAGGAAATTAGAAGGGAAGCTTTGATTAATTTTTTTTTTCCCTTGTGGTGAAATCATTTGCTTCTCTTAAAACTTCTTTGCAAGCAGAAGTTACTCACAGGTAGAAATGCAATTGTGTGCTGTCAGCTACTGAATCAACTGATGTTTTTTGTTGGCATTATAAATAATAAGAATCACTGTACCAGAATTCACTAGTGAATGCTTCTGATGCAAAAAGTGAAAAATAATATGAAAAGGGAGCAAACTCCATCTTCTTTCCCTGCCTACACTTCAAATTATATTGGTCAGTATAACATTGGGTGGTTTTAGCCATTGCTCAATTTTGTAGATAAAGGAATATCATTTTGACTCTAAAGCTGTGAGTATTGCTTAAATAGTTACTAGTTTAATGACTGTTTCTGGGTAAGAGCCTAAAAGTGAAAGTTTGTGTGGTATTGTTGGTAGATTCAGTCCCAAGACGAGAAGAGAGCAGGTTGACTGTAATATTGTTATATTATCCTAAAATCATTACATTAAAGTCTTTAGAATGGCTCTAAATAATTATGGAACCACCTACAAATTCCCTGTAGCTTTTGACTGATTCATTGTACATTTCATGGTCTTTTTCCTGTCTCATACTTTCACATACTTTTCAAGAAGGATGGATAAATGCAGACGTACCCTATAGCATAACTTTGCTTTACAGGCAGAGGCAAGTGATACCTAATTTTGGCAAAGTATTTTTTTCACAGTCCCTATTTCACCTGCATGGGTTGGCTTATCTGCTGTGGCAGAGAGTATGTTGTGGTGTGTTTAGCACCTTCTAATATTTCTGAATTGATCTCATTTTCAGTGATGTATGAATGTTTCTTCCTCAACCCAAATCTTTCTTTTGTTACCTTATGGCATAATTTTATTTATTCCTTTATGGAAATATATCCAGGATCATCACATTTACTGACTGAGAAAATAAATGAAGCACAACTACTCAATATTCTTACTAAACTTATTTCTTAGACTGAATTTCTAATCTGGGTGTTGAGGTTTATGATTTCCTGGAGAGGCTGTGAGTTTTCTGTCCTTGGATATGTTCAAAGACTGACTATAGAAGTTTGTGAGTAACTTGATCTAGATATGAAGTTGGCTCTTCTTTGACTCAATAGCTAGGTTGTTGGACTAGATGACCTCCAGTTGTCTTTTCCAACGTAAATTACTGTTTGATTCTAGGTAGATAAACATTCTTTAGATCACAAATGAGAAATGTATGTATAAACAAAACCAATGGAAGTAAATCCCTGAAGTAAGCTTCTTTAGGTAGTGCGTTCTACTTACTGCTGACTGACTGGAAGCATATATAGCTTTTTAAATGTTAATAATTTATTGTTAACATGGACAATGTTTTAACAATTCTAATTCAAAAAGAACCCTGTAGTTGCTACAAACTATCAGATTTCTGGAATTTGAGTTGAGATATTGTGAAGTTGGGTGAGGTAGGTCAGTAGAAGCTTTGAGGAACATGGAAATTACAACTAGGTCAGTTGATCAGAAGTCATCCTTCCTGTGTGACTGTGACTTATTCACTACAGTGGATAAGGGGTGTGGTAACTATTGAGAGACCAAGCACTCTCCTTTGATATAGTATTTGAAGCACATGACATAGTTTAGAGTCTCTTGAGGTAGTAGTTGGTAAAAATACAAGCATTTTTAGCATAAAGTGGTGGGAAAAGGTTTTGTAGTTTTGTTATACGAGGAACACAAATATCTTGCAATTTTATGGACATAAGTACTACATAGATAGAATTGAGAAAGTCAGGATTGAATCTGAAGCCAAAACTGCTATTATAAGTACTGAAACATGCTACCAGGTCATTAGGGACTGTATCTTTGGTGATGACCACAGGCATGGGCCTGACAAAGAGGCTGCTGCAGATCACAACCTTGGTTTCAGCTATCTGATCTTCAGGTTCTTTTAAGCCTTAACTATTCCATGATTCTATGTGTTTTAGAGACCTAGTGAGTAACACTGGAACAGGTTTCCCAGAGAAGATGTGGCTACCCCATCCCTGGCAGTGTTCAAAGCCACATTGGATGGGGCTTGGAGCAGTCTGGTCTGGTGAACAGTGGTCGCTGCCTATGGCAAGGGTCTGGAACTAGGTGATCTTTAAGGTCCCTTCCAAAACAAGCCAGCCTATGATTCCATGACATTCATATGAGAGGGAAATATAGACCAAATAGAAGAGCGGTCATGAAAAATATGTGGTTTCAAATAGTCATTTAATTGAAACTTTTTATTAATATATATATAGAAGCATCAGAGGTGGAGTTCTGGAAATAGGCAAGTAAGTAGATAAAATAACACTACAGGCAAACCTGGAATATTTTCTCATATGTCATTTATGTTTCTTTCCAGAAAGAATGTTCAGTTATCAAGTTGTTATCTGGGCACTAGGGCTTTGTACCTTGGCAGCTAAGCCAATACCTACAACTGCTGAAACTTCACTAATTGTGAGCCAATGGGGATGAAAAAGGAAGTAGTATTCAACAAGACTCTCAAGAGCAAAAGGATATGTAGAATGGGGAATTTCTTTTATCACAGCTATGGAGGAATAACATCAAAATTTAGAAGTTGGATCCCTTGTGTTAACTTTCAGATGAGTGCATCGATAGTGGATTAAAAAAAATGATGAAAATCACAATTGTACCATATTGTATGTAGTTTTGTCACTTTAAATAAATGTGACAAAAGTGGTGCATGATAAATGGATTCCCAGGTGAATATGTTTTAGCACAATTATGTCTGGGGGTTTGGCGAACTGTCCTTCTCAAATGTGTTTGTTAAAAGAAGAGAATATTCTAAGAAATAAAGATAAGGATCTTCTTGACTCTTTATCTCAGTTCTGTGCCCGGGTATAAAAGGAAATTCTATCAATTCAGTCAAAAGAGTGGAAGTCCTGTACTTAAGTCTATAAACCAGTAGACCAGAGGAACAGCATTCCTACAGAAGTCTATAGTTTTACGTATTCCACTTTTTTCTGAAATGCTGTTTCTTTTCCCATGTCTTGGATGTGTCTCAGGAATTAATTGCAGACAGAGTGTAGACAAAAATAATAAGATTTCCCGTAAGGCTTGCTTGTAGATCTTCCTCTTGCTGAGGGTTTAAATAAAACTCCAAAACCAGAGGGTGTTTCGGAAGCAGATTAATTCATAATGCAGTGAATATTGACCAGACTATTTGCTAATGCATTCATAATTTTGATTATAAACCAAATCTTTCAGTAAAAAGATAAAAGCAAACTTTTAACAAAACAAGATATCCTGCTGTGTGACCAAGACTGCAAAATGAAAGAAGTGGTTATGAGTAGGAGCAAAATTGCATCGTCAGTTTTGAATAACAGTAAATATTTAATTTCCCTTTATAGTAACACTAATAATTTACTCTTAGAGTTTAAGTACTGTGACTTTTTACAATGCTCCGCATGTCCTGCTTCACACAGATAGAGCATTTTACGGGATCTTGTGTTTCGGGTTCTTAGGGGCAAATCCTTTCTGGATTGCTGTCATGAGTTCAGCAGCAGCAGTCATTTTTCTCTTTTTCGTAGTAGCTGGTGCAGCACTGTGTTTTTGGCTTTAGGCTTGGGAACGGTGCTAATAACACCAGTGTTTATAATTATGGCTTAGAATGTTTAGGCTGGCCAAGGACTTTCTGAGTTTCATGCTCTGCCAGG
>JASSUY010027117.1:0-15633 GCA_032466535.1 Forpus xanthops | reverse complement strand
TAAAGTGGGGGGGGAAAGGAAGGTTGGGAGGAGTGAGTGGGCAGGCAGATTGATTTACGCCTCAAACCACGACAAGTTCTGAAAGGGAATGGAGAAACAGCACAATTTTTAAAGGGCAGAGAAGTAATTGGATAATTGCCTTCATGAGTACGTGCTCAGCTTTCCACTGTTTGCACAAATGAATGACAAATAAGAAGACTGATACCACTGGAAACCTTGGGCTACCTCTTGAGGCAGAGATAAGCATTCATCACATGCTTAGGCAATCAGTAAACAAAAAATAGCATTTTACACTTTATTTGTCAGCCTACAAGGCATGGGCTATACTCATGTTTTACCTTTACACCCATCTTAAACGGTATTGTCATGCAATTCATGCTGATTTTTTTAAAAAATAAGCAATAATTGTAAGTAGAAATATATTACTGAGTAAATTATATAGTCACTTGCCATTTCCCCAAGAAGTACACTACTGCTCTCTCTTTTAGTTCTCATACTCACCTGCACCCGCTACAGGGGAAAATTCAATGTGGCTGGAAAACAGAATCAAAACCAAGCTGAACCACTCCAGAGAAAAGTGGTCAGTATTTGTGAAGTACAAATATGCCGGTACTATTGGCTGGACTAATCAGCATTATCAACATTTCTCGACATTTGCTGCAAATATCTGAAAGACATTACAAGGATTCTTTTTTATTTTTTTAGTGTGAAACACAATTAGGCATCAAAGAAATACCAGTCATACGTATTTCTGTAAAAGCATTGATGTCTATTTGCTTATGACAACAAGGTCCCAAGAGTGCTCTGGTAATTTCTGAGAACTCAGAAATGTCACGGGAAGACAGACTACTTCCTGCGTGCAGCAGAGACTGTTGCTTGGTGGCATTCACCATCTAAAAAGAAGAGGATGACACGATATTCAGCTTTGGGGGAAAGAAAAACCCAAAGAGGCATTTGCTGTAAGTTTGACGTTTACTGGCCCCTCTCTGTGGACCACTCTCACTATCACTACACAATTCATGGTCCTTAGTTGCACACAGAAAAGACAGTATGAATTTTAATGGCATCAGCATGATGAAGGACACCTTGGGACTCAGATGACGCATCCCTGCTCTTGTCACATCACAGATTGTACAAATGGAACACAATCATTTAGTCTGCAATGCCTGAAATAATTGAGGAGACTCTTCCACCATTTTTTAAATGGGTTTATACTTCCAGCCATTCCGCTCACAAGAAATTGCTTTTACTCTGTCTGTTGTTTCTGGCCCATGAACACCATTTCCACTGAAATACAGTCTGAGTTTCAAAGCCTGTGGAGAACATAGTTCCTTGAAAACCTCCATAAACATCTGTAAGCTGCACAATATTTATAAATTTCAGTAGCTTGGAAGCCAAATGTGCATGACAGAAATGACACTTAAGCATGAGCTTATAGTAATTTAAAAACTGAATACAGTACTGTACAACAGAAAAGCTAAAACTCTGATTTACACTGTCTTCTTTCAACACAGACACAACTAAGGACAATCAAAAATTATCATTGGGAAAGCATGAAACAGGAATGAAAAGTACAGTATCCTCTGCCACTTGTTTGCAGCAAATATACTACAAAAAAATGTTTAATATTGGGCAAGGAAGAGCTCATGCAGGGATAGCAGCAACTACTCTTTACCAGCACATCTTCAGCTCAGTCTATATGCCTAGAAATTCTAGATATATCCGTACCTTGGCAGGATTTCCCTTTCCTGGTCTGGTCCAGTGTCTCACAACATCATGCTACTCTGCAAGAAAGACACTGTCTTAAAGATAACCATAAACAAATTCTGTTTGTTACTGAAACCGATGCAATGGAAACATTTCTCTCTCCAGGAACGTGTTTGTAAAGGGCTTAGCACTGTGGAATGAGATCCATTCGTTTTTTTCAAATAATAGATGGAAATCCCTAAAGCATCCTGCTCATCTGTTACTACACCCTCAGTGCCATCTCCAGTGTGTATTCCCACTTATTTCCTATAGTCTGATGATTCAAAATCTATCAGCAAGCTCTGTAAAACCGATGCATATACACATATAATAAATGCAACATACTGCATCATTTTAGAGACAACGTAGTTTGACACAGTCTTTCCACCAAGCCTTCCACTTCAAGTCACATCTTGGCACTCCCCTGTTTCCTGTGTTAGTCTCTCACATTCAAGTGGTGCTTTTGTCCTGCTGCACAGCCTCAAGCTGGGGGCCCCTTTCCACTACTGCTATCTCCACTGCCATGGTCTAATCCATGAAACTTCTGTAATGGCTCTTTCACGTTAAATCATCCTGGCTTTGCACTGAGACAAGGGGGGCACAAAATTAAAAAAATGAAACGTATAAACCTTTAGAATCAATTTTAAGTAATGTTAAGCTTGATGGCTTTGTAACAGTAGTAATGGAAAATTACTGAGGTACATGGTTCACAGAAAAAGAATAAGAGTACCACTAGAGAACATACTGAGAATTCTTGGACAAGATAAACAGTTGTAGTTTTAGGTCTTTATGACCTTAGTACAAAATGAGTGTAAGAAAAACATGCTAGAAGAACAGGACGTAAGGATAAGGAGTATCTGGGATGGCAGGGGCCCAGGATGGACTGCAGTTAAACTAACTGATAAGTAGGACAAGATGATTGTTATGTCTATGGTGGTAATGAACCAATTAAGCTGGTATAAGCATCTACTGTGCCTGCTCTGAAGGCTGCCAGAAGTGGTGAAGATTGTTGGAAGAAGTAAATGACCCTCAGAGACTTCCACTACATTTTTGTAAGCATGTGGGGAACTTTCTGGAAAATGATGCAATCCATACGTAGCCTCATGAATATGTATGTATATCCAGCGGCTATATAAGGACTGCTTGTGTAACAATATGAGGACACATTAGGAGGAGCTATCCCCTGTATCTCCTGGGGCAGCAAGAAGACCTGCTTGGCAACCTAAAACTTCTTTGGCAAGTTTGCTTCCAGAGTTTTCTCTGAATCAGCACTCCAGGTCAAAAGACAGCACCAATGAGTGACATTAGAGCAAATACCCTTCTGGTTCTAATGGAATGTAGGAGAACCAGACCCCACTAGAAATTACAGGGTCTGCCTGTTAGGAGCGATAGAGAGGTACAAGCAGTGCAAGCCTTGGACCTTCGCTTATAAGGCTCTTTAGAAAATAAGCACTGTTCTGAAAGGTGTCAGTAAACTCAGTCTCTTATTACAATGAGACTGTCTTAGACCCTCCCTTGCTTTCTGGCCATTCCTTATTCATACCACTCAAATTACTTGGATCATTATTCTGCCATTATAATAGAAGTCCAGTTTAGTTTATTTACTGTTTAATAATAGCCTTTGTTTTAACAAATTAATACATATGTCTGCATTTGCAGAAAGCTGGAATGTAGTGAAAGCAAGGGAGTAAAAAAATCCATCAGGGCTTTAACATTCACGTAAACAGCCAGATGACTGCAGTCATTCAGAATAAAAATAAAATCAAAACACACAGACATCCCTAAGCAAGTGGATAGTTGTTAAAAATTACTACCCAGACAAAGTAACAAGTTAGTTAAATGAATATTGACTGATCTATACTATTTTTAGAAACTCTGATAGAGAGAGCACAGAATAAAATAGATTTTCTAAGTGTTCTGGCTGCATGGAAACAGTACAAAGTAGATTGCTTCTGCTAAGGAAGCTTCAGCTCTTGCTTTTCTTCTTAAAGGGGTTGTGTCACTAGTATTTTTTATTTTTGTGCACATAAGCTTGCCAAGGCACTCAGCTTTATGCTAAGAGGTCTCAGAGCAGATTTAAGGGTCCAATTTGGTATCATGCACGACTTCCAAGTAGATGCTTAACTTCAAGCTCTGTTATTCCCACTGCTAATAACACAAATCAGTTTAGATTGCCTACATTGTACCACAGCATAAAATGGAGCCCCTGAACTGGGGGCTTGTGCCCTACTTGATATGTGGTATCTCCTGTCAGATAGGCCACATCTACACCTGGGCCTTTATTATTTTTTTATGTAAGTTATTTTACACTTGTGCTGTACACTGCCAGAGGTGAAACATGATTCAATTTCCTGCTGTCTCCTCAAGAGTACTTTGCTGTGTCATGAAGGCACCTTCCCAGCTTGGGGCAAGTTAAGGACAATGTCACCATTAACTATAAAATTTCTTGGGTTTGCTCCTTTGGTTTATTACCTCAGTGTTGCTTAAACTAGAAAAGAGAGAGTATTAAAATATATGTCAATGTCTTAAAACCTTGCAGATAGATTCAAAGGGCATATATTAGAGAGCTACATCTAGGCAGTCTGATTTGAAAATTGTTCTTTAAACAACTTGTTAAGATGAGTAATGCCAAATTTTCCACCATAAAACTTTTGGTGTAACTTTCCATATCTGGATCAGTAACAAGCCAAGTACTGTGGGGGTTAAAAACAAAAAGAGCTCTCTAAACAACTGCAACCAGTTCCAAGAACAGAGCTGTGAAAAGGAAAAGGCTGTTTGCCACATGGTAGGATCTTCAGGCAGATGCTGCTTTGCAAAACTGCTGGCCTAGAGGCTTGAAAAATGGGGCAGGGTTCTCCAAGATGGAGACATGCCCTTACACCAGAGACAGCGAAGAGCAAGAATTAAGATTTATCATCCTTGGTGAACGTTTAATTTCACATTGATGGATTGATTCAAATCATAAAACAAGATCATTTAATGTTAGCCAGAATCTCATATGAGGACCTGAAAACCACAGATGGAAATGCTGGCCTCTACCTGGTAATTAGTTACATCTCTCTTGTTACAGAAGATGTTGCTTTATGAATTCTGCTGAGTGGAAGCATATTCAACTAAATTACTTTATCAAAGTGCTCTTAACAATGTAGCGAGATCAGGATAGGGTAAAAATAACTTCTAGAACAAGCTATTGAAAAAATAATTAGTTTTGGGTGTAACCCAGCACTGACTACACTCCATGGAAAACCATCAAGAGTAAGCACAAAGAATGGCAGACCAAGTGTTCACACGATTCTTTAACCCTGGCCAAATTATTACAGAAATGCGAATCCAAGATAGCACCACCAAGTAAAGAACTGAAGATCAGAAGCTGACTCTGTCTCTAGCAGCAAAGTTAGGGTCGGACAGGACATTAAGATCATCTAGTTCTAAACCCCCACCATGGGCAGGGACACCACACACTAAACCATGCCACCCAAGGCTCTGCCAACCTGGCCTTGAACACCACTGGGGATGCAGCATCACAACTTCCTTGGGCAACCCATTCCAGTGCTTCACCACCCTCACAGTAAAGAACTTCATCCTTATATCTAACCTGAATTTCCCCTGTTTTAGTTTTAACCAATTACCCCTTGTCCTATCATTACAGTTCCTCATGAACAGTCCCTCCCCAGCATCCTTCTAGACCCCATTCAGATATTGGAAGGCTGCTATGAGGTCTCCATGCAGTTTCTCTTCTCCAGGATGAACAGACCAAACTTTCTCATCCTACCATCACACAGGAGGTGTTCCAGTCCCCCGATCATCGTCGTGGCCCTCCTCTGGACTTGTTTCAACAGTTCCATGTCCGTCTTATGTTGAGGACGCCAGAATTGTACACAATACTCCAAGTGAGGTCCCATGAGAGCAGAAGAGGAGAGGCAGAATCACCTCCTTTCACCTGCTTATCACGCTCCTTTTGATGCAGCCAAGAATACAGTTGGCCATTTGGGATGCAGGCGCACGCTGCTGGCTTATGTTACATTTTCTGTCACCCAACACCCCCAAGTCCTTTCCCACAGGGCTGCTCTGAATCTCTTCTCTGCCCAACCTGTAGCTGTGCCTGGGATTGCCAGACCCAGGTGTAGGACCTTGAACTCGACATGTTTCAACTTCATGAGGTTGGCATCACCCCACTTCACAAGCATGTCAAGGTCCCTCTGGATGGCATTCCTTCCCTCCAGTGTATCAACCGTACCACACAGCTTGGTGTCGTTGGCAAACTTGCTGAGGGCGCACTCAATCCCACTGTCCATGGCACTGATAAAGATGTTGAACAAGACCGGTCCCAACACTGATCCCTGAGGGACATCACTTGTTACTGGTCTGCAGCTGGACATTGAGCAGTTGACCACAACTGTCTGTATGCAGTCATCCAGTCAACCCTCTGGCCACTGAGTGGTCCATTCATCAAACTGATGTCTCTCCAATTCAGAGACAAGAATGGCGTGTGGGACAGTGTCAAACACTTTGCACAAGTCCAGGCAGATGACATCAACTGCTTTGCCCCTATTCATCTATTCTGTAGCCCCATCATAGAAGATCACCAAATTGGTAAGGCAGGATTTCCCCCTAGTGAAGCCATGTGGGCTGTCACCAAGCACCTTGCTGTTTTCATGTGCCTTAGCATGCTTTCCAGGAGAAACTGCTCCATCATTTTGACAGGGACAGAGGTGAGGCTGACTGGCCTATAGTTCCCTGGGCCTTCCATTTTCCCCTTTTTGAAAATGGGGTTATATTTCCCTTTTTCCAGTTGTCAGGAGCTTCACCTGACTGACATGATTTTTCAAATATGATGGCTTTGCAACTTCATTCGCCAGCTCCTTCAGGACCCGCAGATGGATTTCATCAGATCCCATGGACTTGTGCACATTCAGGTTTTTCAGATGATCTCAAACCTGATACTCCCCTGCAGTGAGCCTAAGGTCTTCATTCTCCCAGTCCCTGCATCTGCCTTCCAAAATTTGGGTGGTGTGTGCCAGTAAAGACTGAGGCAAAGAAGTCATTGAGAACCTCAGCCTTCTCCAAATCCAGGGTAGCCAGTTCTCCTGATAGCTTCTGGAGAGGGGCCACATTGTCCCTTTCTGTCTATTATTTGCTACATATGTATAGGATCTCTTCCTGTTATCTTTCACATCCCTTGCCATATTTAATTCAAACTGGACCTTAGTTTTACTGACCTGGTGCCTAGCTTCCTGGACAACATCCCTGTATTCTTCCCAGACTGCTTGTCCTCACTTCCACCTTTTATAAGCCTCTTTTTCCCTTTGAATTTTCCTCCACAGCTCCTTATCCATCCATGGATATCTCATGGCCTTCCTGCTATGTTTCTTTCCAGTCAGGATGTAATACTCCTGAGCTTGGCACAGTTGTTTCTTTAATATCAACCAACAGCCTTGGACCACCCTGCCCTCTAGAGCTTTATCCCATGGAATTTTACTAAGTAGGTTCCTGAAGATGCCAAAGTCTGCTCTCTTGAAGTCCAGGGCAGTGAGCTCGCTGCACACCCTTCTCATTGTCCTGAGGATCTCACACTTGATCTCAAACATGATTGTTACCGCCAAGTCTGCCCTGGAGCATTCTCAACCAGCCACATTCCCACTGAGCCATTGGTGAGCATGAAGTCAAGCACGGCACCACTCCTTGCCAGCTCCTCTATTACCTGCAGAAGGAAGGTGTCTTCCACACAGTTGAGGAACCTCCTGGATTGCTTGTGCCAGGGCTGTACTGTCCCTCCAACAGATATCAGGGTGGCTGAAGTCCCCTATGAGAATAAGGGCCTGTGAGCATGAGGCTGTTCCTATTTGTCTATAGAGTGCTTCATCCTCAGAGTTGCTCTGATCAGGCGGTCTGTAACAATCCCCACAGTCTCCCATTGCTGTTTTCCCTCTGACTCTGACCAACAAACTCTCTGTTGACTGATCACCTGTCCGCAGACAGAGGTCCATACTCTCTAGCCTATCACTGAGATTCCTCTCCTTGTCTGCCTGGCCTGTCTTTCCTAAAGAGCCTATAAACTTCCATTCCAACACCAGTCATAGGAGCCATCCCACCATGTTTCTGTTATGCCAATGGTATCATATCCCTGTAGCCATGCACACATCTCTTATTCCTTGTTTATTCTCCATGCTACGGACATTTGCAGAGAGGCCAGGCTCCAAATGAAGACAACTCATTTGCTGGAGCAGCTGAAATAGCTCTGCATCACTCCAAGCATTTATTACAGGTGCTGGCAACTGACTGAAAGTGTTGGGATGGATTGATGCTTCCTCTTCCCTCCCACGTCTAGTTTAAAGCTGCTTTGACCAGCCTGGGAAGTCTGCTACCAACACATCTCTTCACCTTTGTTGTCAGACCAGCTCCATCAGCCTCCAGTAGACCTATTCTCCCAGATGGAGTCCCATGTTCTAAATACCCAACCCCCTGACACCACCTTTCTAACCATTTATTAACCTGCCAAATCCACCTGGCCTTTTCAAGGTCTTCCCTTTTGACCTGGAGGATTGGTGAAAAAACTATCTGAGCCCCCCAGAGTCCCTAACCACCTTTCCCAGGGCTTCCTGATGATTCCCAGGATACTGCTGTTAATATCACTAGCACCCACACGGACAAGTCAGCAGGACTTACTAAACCAGGCAGCCTCTCAGCAATATCCCTGATTCAAGCCCCTGGTAGGTAACACACATCCCTTGAGAATGAGTCCGGCCAACAGATGGGTGCCTCTGTGCCTTTCAAAGTAGAGTCATCTACTACTATAACCCACTGCGTTTTCCTAGAGGCACTAGTAGTGATCCTCTTTACTGGTGCATCAGCAGGTGGTTTGTTTGGTGTGGTGTGTGTTTCCACATTAACCCCCCCTGCAGAACCACGAAGCCATTCCAAATGGAGCTGTCGGATTTTGGAGGAAGCCCCTTGCTTTTAATTGCCCTTTTTTTTTTTTGAGGGTGGGTGCATGGGGGTGTGTTCTTTTTTGTGGTTTTTTTTTTTGTTTTGATTGGTTTTGTTTGGGTTGTTTCAGGGTTTGTTTGGTGTTTTGCTTTTTTTTTTTTTTACTAGCTCCAAGCTTCCTGGATTAATGCCCTCCTTTTCTGTATGTGCCATGCAGACACTAGCGGCCTCTGCACAGTTGGGCCTGGAGCACGCAGTGCTGCTTCCTCTCAGCTTCCCTGACATCGCTGAGCCTTCTGACTGCGCCCCGCAGCTCAGCCACTGCTGCAGGAAGACCTCCACCAGGGCACACCGAGCGCCCACGGTACACCCTCTCCTCGCAAGACCAGTGCAGCCGCTCAGCACTGCAGCCTCCCCTCCCTTCGGCTCTGTCTGGTGCCAACTCTACCACCCCACCGCCGGCGCAGCCAGCGCAGAGCTCCCAAACCAGGCCCCGGCTCTGAGGCGAGACCGCAAACTAGGCCCCACCTGCCCGCCCACGCTGCCAGAGCCAACGCCGCACCAAGCCCCGGTCCGCCGTACGCTCGCCAGCTCCCACCCCTGCTCCCTGCAGCGGGTTTTACCCGCTCTAGGCGGGGCCGTCCCTCCTGCACCGCCCACTGTGAGGCCCCGCTAGCCACTTGAGGCTTCTTCGGGAGCTGCCGGGGCTCAGAGCTGTGGACGCGGTGTTTTCCCTCGCTCCGGTGCTGAAGGGTCCTCTCTGGAGCTAATGTAGCTAATTTCAGACATTTGTTCACTGGTCCTGCTTCTCAGCTGAAAAAAGTTACCTTATTTTACAGTTGTATTGTACACTGCCAGAGGCAAAGCATGTTGAGTTTGCAGCTGTGTCCTCAGAGCGCTCTGTTGTGCTGTGAGGGCACCTTCCCAGCTCTGGTTGTTATAGACAATATAACCGTTAACTATGAACTTACTTGCATTTGTTACTTGGTTCATGACCTGAACATTAAATTAGAAAGGAGAAAGAATTAAAGCACGTCTAAATAATCCAAGGAGAGAGTGTGAATGACTTCCTAAACTTTAATAAACTCTTAAGTCTTTTATATTTTCCCTGTGATAGTCTCATTTTCCACCTATACCTTAACCCTAAACCTAACCCATAACCCTATCCATAACCCCTAACCCTATAGTAACTCTAAGTAACTCTAGACCTCACAGCTATGGGGTACTTACTTCTCTTTTGTGGTACTGAATTCAAGAAATTCATTGTAATACTTTACTTTGGTGTAACTGCTGGGGAAGAACCACAGTTACTATGAGCTATGAAGCACTGTTATAAATCAAGTGTTGTACTGATCTACGTCCACACTGGATCTGAGCTTACCAAACTACTCCTCAATTCCACCAGAGCAAATGAGAGGCAAACCAAGATATAAATATCAACTACTTATGACTAACGTATAAAAGTCTGTAAACTTCTAAGGCAACAGTTTTCATAATACGAAGAATGCATAAAAATAATGCAGTCACATTCTCTGGAAACCAATATAAGAAATTAGCAGTTCAGTAGCTCACAGAAGGATGCAGAGTTATTCTAAAGTTGGCTGACATACTCCAATTTCTAACTCATTTCCATGCCTCAATCCAAGGTCTCTCTTCTAAGCATGTTAAGTACCTCACAGGAGATATCTTTAGAAACCTGATCCAGGACTGAAATGCAGACCCAAATCTGCATCACTTCTAGGTGAAAGCTCTATCAAGCAACAGTGTCCTATGGGATGCAGCCTGCCTGCTGAAACATTTCTTTAGTGAATGAAAAAAATAATCACTGGGACAGAAAGAGGTTGATTTACACCACATGGTGGTTAGGACACTCACTTGAGATTTGTGTCCAGATCCTTATTACATAAAAGTATTGGACCAGTTTTGCAGTGCGTAAACAAATGTCAGATTTAGTTCTCTCTAGCCCACAGCCCAGTGACTACATGCCTCTAAGTACTTCTTCAATACCAATCAATAACTATGGTTAAAATTACAATATTACATCAATTAAGACTTTTACATGGAGGCTCCAATACTTTTTATGTGATAAAATTCAGATGATGTATCTTTGAATACATTTAGTTTTCTGTCCTTTCATCTGCTCGAGTGTTTGTCCAAACAGGACAAGTGACTGAATCCTCAATAGTTCTAAAATGTGAAATATAGGAATAATCACATTGTAACTGTAACTTCTTATTCCATCAATATAAATGATTAAGTGTTAATATTAATGAGGAGCAGCTACATATCAGCTGAGCTGTAAGTGACCTACATCAGTGGTCGATCTTCTTGATTAGTGTAAGCTTTAAAGCCCATAAGCTGTATTCTGCACTAAGACAGACATTTAATAAGAGTGATAATTAGCTAGTAGCTTGCAGTTTTCTAGTGCTAAAGTCTACCTTAAATCATCACAAATCTTTCATTCTTTTCATACATGATATTAACAACGAATTTTGAGCTACTCTGAAATTACATGTCTTTATACATGTCTTGGGTACAATGCTCTCCTCATCAATATGTACTATTAACAATTATGTTATTTAAACAAAATTGCTAATTGAAAACCTTTAATAAGCCTTTTCTGAGGCTGATGGCTTTCTTGAATCTAATAAGGATAGCCATAAAGCTGCCACATATAAATATATTTGTGTATATACATACATACATATGAACAGCTGGCCTGAATCAGTCTTCCAAAATTGTCAGGAGTAGATTAGGAAAGGAGAGTAACAGTAAGGGACATAATAAGGGAGTCCTCCTTATAATCTGATGGCAGTTTTAGGCAGTGTATGAGGATATTGTAGTTATTGTCATTATTGGGTGTTCTGCAGAGCAGTAGTTTTGAAACTGAACTTGGCAAAGTGGGGGTGAAAGGAACCTCATGGCTTCTATTTCCTAACCATTCCTTCCAGTACAGGTATACTCTCTGTTACTGTCATGTATTTCCTTCACTCATGTCAGTCTGTCCATAATGGGTAAAGTGAGGACGCAGTGGCTGCAGATGAAGTGGGAAGAGAAAGAAACCCTGTGGCTACAGAAGAAACTCTGTTTTCTCAAAGGCAGAATCCCCTGCTCCATCTTATTTGTTTACCTTCACACTCAGAGCACTGGCTGGGTGCCCAAGTGGAAATGGTCAAGTACTGAGGAGATAGATTTTTAAACTATTTAAATGGCTAATGATGCACACAGGCAATTAGTGGGACTTTCAGATTGCATTTTCTAATTGCATAGTTAAATACTTGAACACACTTCATAAAATTTAGTCTTTATTCCTTCTAAGATCAAAGTGAAGGTAGAAAGAACAGGACAAATTACAAGCCGGCATGTAATCAGCCTGATTTTTGTGCCTAAGATGCCCATGTGAGAAGTGCAGCTTCTCACATCTTTCTCAGTGTTACCAGTTCTTCCTCTTTTTGAACTGCTGAGCTAGGCACTGCAGCTGGGCTGGAGTTCACCCACAACCCATTCCAGCTTCCAGGCAGCATGGGCGAGCAGCCAGCCTGCAGCAGCCACCCTAGACTAAAGCAGCCCCACCTCTAAATCAAATCCTTAACCCTAACCCCTGATGTGAATTGGAACCACTAAGCAGGGCTACGGGTAGTGAACAGGGGAAGGCTTGTTTCGAGACATGATTTCTTTTCAATCTTTCACAGATTCAGTAAATATTCCAGGTTGGACACTGTGGCAATGCAAAACCTACTTCTGAACTGGGGGGGTGGGGGGTGGGTAGGAGTGGCACCTCAAGGGCAAGACAAGATGGGGAGGTAACTAGCAAATCTACAACACATTAAAAAAAATGAAAGCTTTTCTGTGATTCAGAGGTGTTTTTCTGTCTAGTTTAAATATCTCTGGTGGACACTGTCAGTTACATGATGTGAATACCCCATCAGAAGTAATTTTTTTGTGGATTTGTTGTTGTGACAGCTCAGTTAGTTACATGCCAGCACTTACAGAGAATAACAGAACAGAAAAACTACTTACAGCATAGCCTAAAGTGAAGTGACAAGAGAGATTCATCTCTGGGGAAAATAATAAGAGAATACCTTTGAAAACAGGAGCATCAGAGGGTTCAGAAAGTCGCTGCTGAGCATGGGAGGCAGGGTGTGAAGGTGGGTAACAAACTATGATAAGGATTGCAAGATTAAGTACTCTCCTCCAGAGGAAAGGTCATGCTTTGAAAAAACATAGCCCAGCACCCAAGAGCCTTCTGTGTGACTTTGGCTACAAGCTTTACATTGACTGTTTCCAACTTCCACATTCATCCTTAGCACTGCCGTTGGCCTGTAGCTGAGCTACATTTCTCCCCACCTTCTAACTCCAAACCAACCTGTGCTCCCCTGAGCCTGGCAGTTATATTTGTGGTATTTTCTGAAGTTGTGTGCTTTCTCCTCCTCCCCATGCTTGTTCCAGCTGAGGTGCAAATCCCTGTGGGTATTATCATTACTGCAGGTGGAAAGGCAGGCATGTGGAAAGGTGGAAAATAAAAAGGGTTTGGAAGCGCTAGACACACTACTCCCTTGATTCAACCTGATTTGAAAACAGAAACACCCTTCTCTGCCCCTCTCCATGCATACAAATGTGAGTGTGAGAGTGCTTTAAACAGTCTGACATGTCTGTGTGACAGCTCTTGCACTCTGTGGGGAAGATGTGTTCTGGGTATATGGCAGATTTCTTAACTCCCCTTGAACAAATCTTGGACTTTTTCTGTCCTAAATGTGCTTTGTGTCCCCAACTTTCAGGCAGGACTTAAAGATGTTTAACTCATACAGTCAGTACAACCATCCTCAGTCTTGTTGATCTCCCCCACTGAGGTGCCTTTGGAACCAGCATAATCAAAACTTCAGATGGATCAGTGCATTACCAGCTGCCAGTCAATCCTTCTTTTCCACTGCATCCACCATCCACAGAACATTTTAAAAGCAGCTGTACTGCAACACTGGGTGTCATGGGTTCAACAGTAGCAGTCATTTTTTTTTTCCTTCTTGGTTAACTGGTGCAGTGCTGTTTTTGACTTTCAGTCTGGGAAAAACGCTGATAACACCCATGGTTTTGGTTACTGCTTAGTGATGTTTTGATCTGACCAAGGATTTTCTGAGTCTCATGCTCTGCCAGGGAGGAGGGAAAGCTGGGAGGAAGCAAAGACAGGACACCTGACCCAAACTGGCCAAAGAGGTATTCCATACCACAGCATGTCATGCCCAGGATGTAAAAATGGAGGGCAGAGACCTGGAAGCGTTGGGGTGCACTGCTTGGTCAGGCTGGGTATAGGTGGTGAGCTATTGTATTCTTTTCCTTTGTATTTGCTTTGTCATTATTATTATTGGTGGTAGCAGTAGCAGTTTTGTGCTATACCTTAGTTACCAAACTGTTCTTATCTCAACCTGTGGGAGTTGCATTCTTTCGATTCTCCTCCCCATACCCCTGGGACTGGGGGAAGAAAGAGGGGGGATTGAGTGAGCAAAACTACATGAGTTGTAGAGGATTAAACCACAACACTGAGTTAAATTTCTCACTCCCATTATCTTTTTGAGTCCAGTTCTAAAGTTAGATTTTTTTTCCAGAACAGTTAAAGAGCATTAGTTTAAATCCCTCTGATTTAAAAGAACAATGGCCAATCAGCTGACTGGCAAGCAAACAATGTTGTCATTAGCTTTGGAAACCAAATGTGCTTTCAAAATAACCAAAGAACAAGAGATTTTAAAAGAAGCGATGCCTTTTGTGACTGAAGCCAGCAACAGTGGGAGGCTCTAAAAAGCTCACCCATCACTTTGGGTAGTTCCTAGCATACGTTATTTATCCCTGTAATCAGTACATTGTGGGAGCTAAGGTAACAGGAGCTGGGGAAGACTGCAACATAGGCTGATGACTTTGGGCTCAGTCACAATTAAACACTTTGCAAGTGGAGTCAGAGCTATACTGATGACTACTGAAAGCTCAGAGGTGAGCAGCTTGTCAAGCCTGCAGACATGCTTGGGCTTGTAAGGAGGTATGAATCAGCTCTGGCAGAAGTCTTCACTTGCAGCAAAATAACTGCTATGTCAACAGCAAGTTTTCAGATCTCCTGTTTAGGAGAAGGGAAAATACCTCTTCTATAGAGTTTAATGGTGATGAGTAAAATTCTGCTTGAGGAGCATTTTGAATTTATAAGCTGATAGATTGTCTGACATCTAAAGCTTTGATTTAGAACAAAATTGTCTGAAAATAATATTTACTATCTGATGTTTCCCTAAGGAGTCATGCTTGCTTAGTGCAGCCTGCATTATGCATGCTCCCCATTAGTATTACTGTGATTTACAAGGCATTTTGGTCTATTCAATGCTGAGCTAGATTCTGTACAGATTTACAGGAACCATCCAGGTGGGCTCAGTCCTGCTGCGGGTGTTCAATTCTGTAGTCCGAATTGTTGAAAATTACAGAAGGATCACTTCCTCTTAGCATTATATCACAGGTTTAATAGACTAATATCACAGTTTTTTCCTAACTGTATTGGGGAAACAATACTAAGGAGAGAACTATTTCAGCTAAATATTTGATTCTCAGCTTTTGCCTATACAAGAAGCAGTCATATTTTTCCTTCAGCATAAGCTTATTTAAAAGGTAGATTTATTATTCCCTCAGCAATATAGAGAGGCCCAGGCCTGGGAAAATCAGGAGCTTCACTTCAAGCTGTCACTTATGGAAGTCCAAATGCACAGTATAAAAGCAGCTAAAATTAACATATGCCAAGGTTGAGGACACAAATGCAGTATTAAAAACTCAAAAAAATATGCAGTTGGCTTATTGCTCATTTTCAGAAGATAGGGGAAAAGGGATATTTTTTTTTTTAATTTAATTTTCTTTTTGGACAATAAAATCAGATTTGATCCCCCCCCCCCCAGAAATGCTGTTGAACTTCTCATTTCCAGCTCCAGTGAAGTATCA
>JASSUY010027116.1:5869-27928 GCA_032466535.1 Forpus xanthops | reverse complement strand
GGGCTGGGTGGAAATTAGTGAGCTGTTGTATTCTTTCCTTGTATTTGCCTTGTCATTATTATTATTGGTGGTAGCAGCAGTGGTTTGTGTTATACTTTAGTTACTAAACTGTTCTTATCTCAACCTGTGGGAGTTGCATTCTTTTGATTCCCCTCCCCATCCCCCTGGGACTGTGGAAGAAAGAGGGGAGAGTGAATGAGAGAGCGACTGTGTGAGTTTGAGGACCTTAATCCACGACAGGCTGTTAATCAGGGAAAACTGTTCTCTTCCAGAGTATCCAAACTACCTTCAAATACAAAGTACATCAGATACCTATCTACTACTACATCCTGCATAACTGTAGGTGTTGTTATAATTTCATGAGGGTATAGGTCTATGCTGCTGGGAGTAAAAGCAGATATTTATGCACCCTGCATGAACTCTGCTTAGATACCATCTGCACTGAAAGTCAGAGTTGCTAAAAATCTGAGGCAGTAGTTGAAATTTCATCCCTCTCTATATAAAAGCATACAATAATCTAGTGATATAGTTCCCTCACCCTCTCAAAATATGGCATTTATGACTAGGCAGCCTTCATTTTTAGCCTGAAGACCTCATGGTGGCCTTGGTTCATACTTTTAACAGATCTGGAAACCTCTAGATGGGATTGTAAGGTAAAGTAGGAGCAGCCTCATTCATGACTGATTTCAGAAGTGAAAAACCTTTGTAGATTAGCAACAACTCCCAAAGATATTTTAGACGTGAGGGTTGGGGGGAAGAAGGTTTGGTTAAAATAGGAATATTACTGTCAGAAGTGGATCTTTTGTAACTAATTATATTATGGTAATAATATACGTGGGTAATGGGCATGACATTAACTGTACATTTGATCTGAGCTGTATGAATCTGAAAAGCCAAAGCAGAGGTAAGTACCTTACTTTTTTTATTACTTTCTTGGGCACAGACTCTCTGCTCCCTTCAATGTACAGATCATTCGCTGGTCAGCAAACTGAACAGGTCAGCAGTATTAAAGCAATGAAAATAATGAGGACGCTTGTCTCTCTGGGTCTTTTTCTCTACTGCTTTCCAAGACACACCTGTGTGTTCTGCCATGACCCAAGCTGTAAGTTTACAGTTTATCACAAATGCTTTGGTTCAAGGTGCCGTTTAAGCACTGAGCTGGAATTCTTTGATCTGTCAGTCTTACGAAGGAGGGAGGTGTCATGAAATACAGAGGAATAGTTTTCTTTAAGCCATTATACAGTGATTTCTTAAAGTTAGTTTATATGTAGAGCAAAACCAATCCATTTGATGAAAAACAAAACACCAACGATGTTTATAGAATCAGTGTTTTGGAATATTTTTTAATTAAATTTCAGCAAGACTTACAGAGCAAGTATAGCTCAAGAGAAAAATTGTTTGGACAAGCTATCCTTAAGTATCTTATTGCTAATTGGTTTATCACATCTCCTTCAACACACTTTCAGGGAGGGTATTCTTTCTGTCCTATAAAATAGAGGGATAGAAACAAGGTATACAGACAAAGGCCAAATAACTCATTTCAAGTTGAAATAGACCAGTTTTGGAAATGTGATGTACGGCAAGCCTTAACCGTGCTCGATTCAACTGGATAGTATGCCATTCCCTGGGGAATACTTCAAAGAATGACGCAGAGCAGCAGCAATAGGAAGGATACACACAATTCACACAGACTACACGCTTTCGCACCCTTGTCTCAGATCAGCAAGCCCAGATGGTGATAACCCTGTAGAATCTCAATCTTTTTATAGTCAATACTCTGCAGTCACAAAGTGATTTAACACATAAACTAAGTAAACTCAGATGAGATTGACATTACATTCAGTAGGCTGAGCACTCTTTTACATCCAGTTGCTGAAGCAAATCAGCATGATCATTCAGGAACAGTTCATACTCATGTAATTAATGTTCAAACAAAATGGGTACAAGGACACATTATTAAACACCTTTGCTGGAAGGATCTGGACATAGGAAATACACATCTCAGCATCAGTAAGGCTATCAGGATATAGCAATAGATTACACCAGTGTAGATCCAAATTAATTTAAGTGACACCATGAGATACACATCATCATAGTTAATACCAGGATAGTAGTCTCAATAAAGAAAATAGCAGTGATTCTGTCATCTCCTCTGCCAAAGTGAAGCATTCAACTTTGCTTCCAGTGAGCATCAGTTACCAATATTTATTCCTTCATGTAGGTTAGGCCGTAGCTTTTTTTACACTTTTCTTGTCTCAACTTTTTACTCTTCACTGCTACTCAGTTCAACCTGGCTATTGTAGATTTCGTCATCTATATTACAGTGCAAAACGATTTCAAACTATCTTCTACTCTGGTAGGAAATGGATTTGCCCATATCTTATAGTGGGTAATGTTTTGTTGGTGTGGGTGATCCCACTGGTGTAGAGACTCTATCTCCAACCTAAACCACTCCTTCTCAGAAGCTGTGATTCACAGCACCATAATAAGAATCTGCTCCTTCCTGCTGTGGAGCCAGTGTGGTTTCTTCTACCTTAAACATCTTTACACTACCCTCCACTGTGTCTTTACTTCCACTGAGAGGTCTCTGAAGCACAATAATTCCTGATAATGGACTGCACATGTTAAATAGACTATTAATTAAAACAAATCCCATTATCAAAGAAGACTATTCCTAAAGCACCAGGTTTTTCACGCAAAAAGAATGGAATTCCTCCAGCACTCTCTGCTCCTTCTGGAATGCTTTTCCATCCCTTACCCTGTCATTTAGAAAATCTGCAGTTAAAATGCATTTTCTTTATTAACTTGTAACCTTTTTATAAACTGTTTCCATTTAAAATTCTATTTTAATAACTTTTTCACAGCAAAGAGAAGATATTAAACCATGTAGTTTGTATTCATGAGAGCATCCAGACAACGCTGGAAAATTTTGTGAGACAGAGATAGGCAAATCAATTATAATGAAACTTCTGTTTACTGAATTCTTGTTAGATTTTAATGTCTGGACAATGTATCACACATGTGTAAGCTCTTTTGGAATTATTTAATATTATTTGTGAGACTCGTAAAAGAAGCAATTGGTATGAAATTTGCACTTCTGGGACTAGATTAAGCTGTCTGCTCTGTCCCCTTTGTGAAGTGTGAAAAGAGAGATTTTGGCTAGAAATTTGCAGTGTTTACAGAGAGCAAACATCAAAGAGTTGTGGACAGATCCACTTTGAAATTTTAACAAATATCATAAGCATTCTTTTATTCATACTCTAAGATGCTTTAGAGCCAAAGAATTACAAGCATTAGAAAAAGCAGCAAGGAAAACAGAAGTCATTTCCAGCTTTCCACAAGGCAGTTATTATTGTGGCTGCCAGACATTACATTATTTACACCTCCATTCTCATCTTGGGCGCTCACATTGGTTTTGCTTTATTCCACCCATGCAAATAATGTTGGAATCGTCAGACCTCATATTTATATACTATGGAAATTAATTGCACTGTTTGAAACAAAGATTTCTAATCAGCCAGGCCAGGTATAGTTACAGCAGGGAATCCTGAACTGCTTATTTAAGCAGATCCAACTTCTTCAGTTACGAAGACTATATTCACTTGTGTGTTCTGAGAGGAAAGAGAGTTAAAGACAGAGATGTAAAACATACTGCGCCAAATCAGATATCTTTACTAACTCAACAGTTGGACAAACATGCTTTGCCAGTAGTAAAGATTCGAAGATCTGGCCCATAACAATCCTTACAATAGTAGACAGTATTTTGTTCTTGGCAGAGCACCAAATCTAATTTACTCTGAATTTACAGGAGGGAAAAAAACCCAAACAAACCCAAGTGCTCTGCCTCCCATTTGTTACAGCAGTGTATCGAGCAGCGCACTACTGATCTGAATGGCAGTAAAAGAACCAAAGGAGGAGCACTCGGCTCTGCCCGTGCTGGTGCCGGTGACGTCAGAAAATCAGTCTCCTGAGGACAAACAGCCAGCACAGCCACAGCAACCAGCCTTTGTTCTACTTTCTCCTCCTCCCCTCCTCTGGCACATTAGCTTTAGCAGGCAGATTTAAATGTTAACAAAACGCTAGTGTTTACATGTGTTTTCCACTTTATCTTCGGAAGTAAACAATAGCCAGGAGCCCCTGGCTGCCTTGGCTTGTGTGTTGAGGACTGCAGAGCAGTAACCTAAGTGGCTTCATATAAAGAGTGCCTACAGATGCCATGCGGTGGGAGAGGGCTATGATGTGATACCAATGTGACAACGGCTTCTTGTAGAGATCACAGGCAGAGAAGGAGAGCTCTGTCTTCAACACAGATGCAAGAAGCCAAAGTCAGTGTAATGCCCCTGAAAAGGTGCCCAGCTCTCCATGGGAAAGCACAGGAAGCTACTGCTTTTTCAAGCTGTAATAATTCTGCATGTGACAGCCTGTGTACCTAGATATCTCTCAGGACCTGGGGAGCGGTGGCTGAACGCTGGTATAAAACTCATGGGACTAGTGTGGGCACGATGTATATGCAGATGTCCAGTGCTTGAGAGAGTGATACACACTGTCTTCATTTCTTTATTTTGAATGACACTGAAGTGTCTTTTCTGAAGGCAGACGTCTGGCTGCTGAAAGAGCGCCTGCAGGAGCTCAGCCTGGAGGCAAGATGCAGCTGATCAGCTGCTCCCACCAAGGCAGTGACTCCAGCTCCTGCTAAATTCCTGCAGGCAGTGCAGAGCAGCCTAGTTTGACAGTTACTGTGTAGGTCCAGAACCCCATCACTATTGAAACACCATCTCTTTTTCTAAAAATAAAGTAAAACCCCTATAGAATTCAGCCATGTTTCTCTAGCTCTGTGACAGCTTCATGGATTCCAAAATCTGGAGCACCACACTCTTTGCTTTTTCTGATGATTAGGCATTTTTAAGGTGAAGCTCTCTATAGTCTCCCCACTGATTTCCAGTCTTGGCTAGTGTTAAGTCTTCGTGTATATCTAGCTCCTCATCTCAAAGGTTAAATTACCATGGAAGCAAGAAATGTTGGAAAAATGCACATCCCAAATTGACTCGAAGAGACAGAGTTTAAAAAGCAAGTAATGGAAAAGGAGCTCACTCACAGGCAAAACAAATGAGGTGATGAAGGGTTTCCTCATCTGGGGCTGCTTCTCTTCTTCTGCAGGAGCTTTCTTCAACTCCCCCGCAGACACATCAGTATCTTAAAGAAACACTTTTACCCTGGCCTGTGCTTAAGTCAGTTTACCTCTGCTGTGGTTTGGAGGCTTGTGAATTTCTTTGCCATTGGTATGGGATACAGAAATTTTCAGCCCAGGATAAAGATAGAAGAGATACTATAGAAGAGATGACGATTTATTTGAGCACCTGCTAAACCATAACATTTGCAATTCCCCTCTGTAAAGCTCTGTTCCCTTTTCAGCCTTGTACTAGATGGGCAGATTTTGAAGTCTGTATTTGCTATCAAAAAGACAGCAGCATGCACAAAGCAGCTATGACTATGTGTTCAGAATCTTTATGTCTGACGGCAGACTGGAAGCTGCTGGTGGCCTTTGAAACTCCGCTATCAGCTGTAGAAGTTCAAACTTGCTGGGGGTTCTTGGACCTAAGATTTCCCTCCCCTCCCCTTTTGCCAGAGGTTTTGTGGGACATGCACTGTTTTTTCTTAGCTCTTAGAGGGAACAAAACTTCAGTCCTATAAACTACTTTGATAAAAATTTCAGGGCACCAAAGCTGTCAAATATAGTTTCTCAGTACTTCACATTGTTGGATGTGTATTGAATGGTTTCCACACTTACATTTTCATGACATAAGGTTTTCATTTGGCACCATTCATATATTTATATTAATGCAATCTTGCTATGTGATTTTGCACGTCTTTGCGTTTTGAAACCTTCAGATGAAGGTATTCACTCATTTTATTAGTATTGTAATCAGATTTTCATAGAGTTCCACAATAACAGAATCTTGGAAAGTAATTAAGAGATTCTCCAGCACAGCAGGAGTTATTGTTAAAGGAGAAAACTGATTTAAACTGTAGTTTGCAGATATAAGAGAAGTTAGGGCTTGAATCCAAGAGAATTCTAATCTTCAGGGAAAGTAGCTGCTCTGAAAGCCATGGAGAGGGAGAAGTCATTCATATACTTTCCTTTTGCTCTCAAAGAAAGCAAACTATTAGGAGCTTACCTAATAATTAAAACATCTGCTTCACAAAAGAAAGCACATGTCAGCTTGCATTACTGTGATTGAAAGGATGCATTTTATTATATCACAATTTGCAAATATAAGTAGTACATTACTTTGTGTTTGTAAAAAATACAGTCACTTTCCAAATATTAAAAACAGACTATACATATGACTTGGAGAAAACAGCCAACCACATAAAGGATGGTTTCCAAATGCACATTTATTTGGATTTAACCAGATCCCATACACCATGCTGTATGTAGTGCCCTTGTAAGTCACACTGAAGATTTTGGTGTTTAGTTTTGATATGATAATAATGCACTGACATTTTAAAAAATGCAAATGTATGTTTTTCTCTTATGTAGATATAGATGGTAAGGGATGGCAACAAATAACTTACTTGTAAATCCTTGCTATCTCCTACTATCTCATGCCTTCCTTCTTACTTCTTTCCCTATCTCATCTACCCTTTTCTGTGGCTAGCTGCCACCTCTCCTACTGCTTTAATTCTGCTGTGCAGACACAGGTTTCATTAGTGCTTTTCAGAAGCTGTTCTTGGCTTTAAGCTTTTATTTTCTAACAAAAAGGAATTGTGAAAAAATAACAGGAAAAAAAAAATAGATGCCATTCCGTGTGCTAAATAAAGTACTGAGGTCATTCAGAATGTGGTTTCATTTCTTTAAATGTAATAATTACCTTTTAAAATGTGCATGTGGCTTAATCTTTTTGTAGTGTATGATAATGGAGGAGTTTTATATGATTCACTTAAAAGTGATGGTAAGGATGCACACTGTAGGTTATTGCTCTATCACCGTATATTTGAAGAGAGCTCCCTTATAGCACTAAAGTAGTAATGGGACTGATTGTCTTGTCCTGAAACCCATTGGAAAGTGCTGCTCTGGGTTATTTTAAGGCATAACAGAGAGATTTGTTCTCCTGTGTGCTTCTTTATTTCTCTTAGAAGGTAAGGAGACTAACCTACCCTGTTGAAGGCAGTGTGCTCAGCAGTTTGTCTCAGCCTTCTAGTCCCCAACAGAATCCCCCTGCCCAACAGCTGTGTGTTGGCTTTTACTTTCTCACCACGCTTTAGGACTGGAGGGAAAGAGAAACATATGGAAAAAAGCATAAAATTAAAATCTAATGTAGAAGGTCAGTGGGAAACCAGTGGGTGCGCACTTGCTGCTTTTCTTCCTTCCCCACTCTCTAGAGTCAGAGAAAACTGCTCTTCAGGCGTGTGGTATTTCCTACAGGAATGAGCATAGCTGAGCCAACACCACTGGAGTCATATGGGATGAAATATGTAGATTTAAAACAGCTTTTCACTCTCATCAAATACCATGTCATTTTTAACCTGCAACAACCAATAAATCTGTATTGAGGAAGTGCATTATGGACTACTAATAGAAACTGAAGAATGGGAAATTATTTTATCAGAAAGGATTATTTTAAAAGCAGAACAAACCAGACATTTAAAACTTGCCAAACATCTTTCAGGAGACACTTCCTGCAGATGCTGGACCACAGCAGGAATCACTCATGAGGACCACGACAGAGAATATGGCCGAATGTGATACAGCTCTTCAGTATTGTGTTTGCACATGTAACCCTCTTAAATTCCACTTCAGTTACTACTGTAAAACTGAACCCAGCCCATCTTTATCTCACCTGTCTTAGCCTTCTTGTCACCTTTATCCAGTGATATCCATTTGGTTTGTAAATCAGAAAATAAACTATTGCTGCCACCTAAATTTTACAGAGCACTGAATTTGCTGGATTTGAAACACTGAAGCTTTTCAAGCCAGAACCAAATATTGATGCAAAATGCATGAAGGGAGGCCATGGAGTAGCATAATCATCCTTTGTCATGCAGGCAATGATGTGTGTGCTATGCCAGGAGGTACTAAGAGGAATTCCATCTCCCTTTGCTTCCCCTAACCCTCTCCCACCTGCAGGAATTCCTGTCATGCTGCTCTGGTACTGAACCCAGTTCCCTGCAGTCCTCCAAAAAGATTTCTTCTGGAAGCACTGCAGAGCCAAGCTGGCACTGTGAGTATTAGTATTTTTAGTGATGTTTAGTGCTTTCCTGAAGTCATCAGCTCCAGATGTTCTGAGACCATGGGGAGAATCTCAGATTTATAGAAACTGAATAAAAGTTTGGAAAAGTAAAATCCATAGTTTCAAAATCCTTAGTAAAAGCACTCAACCCTCAGCCCCAGCATCAGGCTTTTCAAGCCAAAGTAGTGATTTTTGCCTCGCTGTTTTTGAATGGTTGCAGGTAGCAAGTTGTGTCCCTGTAGCTGCTGCCTTAGGCCTGTTTAGGAAGATCTGAATATAAGGTTAACTCGAAGTCTGTAGGCCAAAACCTGTTTCTTCTCTTGCAGTGTCTTTCATTTAGCCTTGTTTTGGTCTGTTCAGTTGCAAAGGTGATTCAGGGTGAATCCTCACTAAAGGCTGGTTTATGTGTCACAGAGGAGTGCTGGAAAGAGGCCAGAATTTCTCTGACATAATCCTATCTCAAGGTTTGCAAAAATTTATGTTTGTTGGAGTCGATTCAGTACCCGTGACTTTGATTTGAGGAGGCTGCTCTTCCAATACAGTGATTCACAGAAAATCCCTAAAGGAAATGTGAATTTGCCAGGAGTTTGGAGTATCTTTTGAGTTCCCAGGGTTCACTATAGACTTTCAACTGGCTGGTTCAGAGGTTTTCAACTTCCCTACCTTCAGGTGTGTACTACTTCTTCCAGGAAGACCTAGAAGTTTTGTAGTAATGCTTCTTCCATGCTCTTGAAAACTACATACCAAGCTGAAGGACTATGATATGCTTTATTTTAATTATTTTAAAAAATAGACATATTTCTTACATGAACAAAGTAGAGCCATGCAGAAGATTGCTTTCAATTGACAGGTTTTTATTTCCTGCCTATAAATTTTTGACGTAGCTCATAGCTGATGTAAGTCAATAGCTGGCAACGTAGTCACAGACTATGGAAAGGGACCAGGCCTATGCTCCTATTACTGCTGGAATGAAACTACATTGTGCAGAAATGACTACCACATGTGAGGCAGATGAATCGTAGAGGGAAGCTCTCTGTGTTTATGTATTCTACAGTGATGGTTTGTGGAAACAGCACAGTGGTTTTAAAATAGCCCATTAATATGTCATGCTCTCTGGCATTACCAGAGCGCTTGGTGCATAGTGAAGCTCTATTGGAACAGTGGCTGTCAAATCTTCCCATTCTCCGCTGTTTCTTTCATTTATCCTGTAACTGGTTTACACAGTATTACCATCACCTGCTGCCCTATCCCTCAACATCCAGGGCCACATTTGTGACCTGTGCATGAGGAGCAGAGAAGGAGGAATCATCACACTGCATCTGTTCTGGTCTTCCTGTTGGTGGTGACAGCAACAAGCACCTCACACAAACTTCTGCTTATGACAGCTGGTTGGGAACTCACTTAGGGAAAATGAATATGTCTGAAGCTTGGTCCTTTATATTTTTATATAAAAGGACTGCAGTTTTATTCATGCTGATGCTCCTTTTTGTCTTGACACAGTCATTTAAAGTCAACTTCATATAAAGCCACAGCCAGTGAATTGTATTTTAAATTCTATTTATTCAGCTTTGTGCTGGCACTTAGTTATATTTGGTCAGTGTTGTATTGTTCAGTATCATTAAAAAATCAGGTCAGTAAATACCAGTGTTCAAGTCCATTAAGAAATCAGATTTTCTCCTGTTGCATCAACACTTTAATGTTAAACCTTTTCATATGCATAGCAGCATGGCACATATTAAACAAATATGTTCATACTGAGTCAAATAATTTACATGATTATTAGCAGGTCTCTTTGCTGGTTGTACAACTTTTTTTTTTCTTTCAAAGATAACCCTGAAGAGTATAATCTATTTTAAATGCTGCAGAGGCTGCTCTGTATTTCTGAGAGACTTGGGAAATCTCGCTGTCTCTTTGTGAGATATATCCAGGGATAATCTAAAACCAGAGTTAATTAGTGGAATGTTTATCCTTCTGATGATAAAATTATTTTTCCACTCAGAGCCCTTGGTTGGGTAAATCTATTAAAGTGTGATGTGCTATTGCGTTCTGTGTCAACTGAGGCCTAATCCACCATGTTCCTATGTATCCTTTTACTTTTTGTGAGTAGCTTCCTTGGTCTAAATAGGAGTAGGTTTAATCAAGTGTGTAAGTGTTTACAGTGTATAATGAAGATATAAAACATTAATACTGTTTTGGTTATAAAATATACCTTTAACATTGTCCCTTTTCCACAACTGTCAACTCCATACTTCATTTTCTTATCACTTTTCTTGTAGTTATTTAAGCATAACGGTACTGAATATTTTACAGTTTATATGTAAATAAAAATATGCTTTAAATAAGCTGCTTAAAGTGTTGAGCAAACACATAACTAAATGAAGAATAAAAAGAAGGAAAAAAAAAGGAAACCCAGTCAAACACACATATCACTTATGTGAAACTCAACCAACGGACCAGGTCTCCAGGATGCTTAAAAGGTGCAGGAGGGAGTTGGGGAGATGAATAGAGAAGGACTGAATAACCTCTGTCCCTGTCTGTGCTTCTGAGGATGGTTTCTGCATAGTGTACTTCTGAGTATACCTCAGTGGGCACTGAGGAAGAATGTGGACACTGGTTTCTTACTAACTCCAGAAGCCACACAGGGAGCTTTTGGTAACTGGAAGCTCCTTTACTGCATTCGCCCAGATCCTGGTTTAATATAAATTTTATTTACAAGGTTATATTAGCTCCTGGTCAGTCCCTGATCTGATTTACCATACAGCCAGGCAAACCTGTGGCCTTGATTCCAGCAAGAGTGCCAATGGCAGGGGAGTCCCTCTTCACTTTTGTGGGGCAGGAATACCAAGAGGCTCCTTTCACAGCTCCTGCAGGATTGATAGGAGGGGTCTTTGCTGCAGCAGCAGCCTTTTGCCTGGGGAAAAGCACCTGAAAGGAAGGGAGGTTGTAGATAAGTATCCCAGTCTTCAACCTCTCTAGAGCAACTGGTTTGGACCTGCCATAGTGCTTGTCACATACATACTCTTCCCAAGGGGCTGTTGACAGGATCCAGAGAGCCCTTTGTTAACACACTATTGAGATTCACAGCACACTTCACATCTCCCAAAGTTAATGATCCAGCCTGTCTGCAGATGCAGGCAGACATCACTGCTCAGACCTATGGTGCTGATGAGCTATTTACAGAAAATCATCTTTTATCTGAAACAACTAAATACATACAAGTTTTATGAAAACTGACCTTGCTTGTTGGCTAAGTTTCAGGAAACATTTTTTCACTTAATGACTGGTTTGAATCCAGACCAAATTGAAGCAAATAATTTTGAACAAATTATTTATTCAGTGAAGATAGCTGCTTTTCCTCACTAGTACATAGCTCACGGATAGACTCTGAAGCTCTTTAACTTGCTTGTAATTCAAAGTTATTCATACATTTCCTCACATAATAATTCTTGGTCTAAAACTATTTATGAAAAGATTATCAGTGCCTGCCATGAAGAGACATGAAGGAATGGAAATTGTGTCTGGTTCAGAATAAGCTTGGAAGTTTAGATGGTTGTGCTCTAATGTGAAGAAACTCTTCACTGTTCAGTGAATATGGCTGGTTTTCCTCAAATTGTTTATTTGACACACTGATTCTTCTGGTCTTTGACCAGCTCCATAATTCATACAGAATTCCCCTGACCCTTACCCATCATTTTCCCTGCTCTGCTGAAAGCCTTGCAGTCAGACAGCTGTTCTGAATGAAGTGTATTTATGATCTCAGATTAGTTCCTAGCAAATGGGTACATTGGTGATGAAACCACAAGTACTACCTCAGGGACATCGTTGTGAAGAGAAGGAAAGGACATGGACACTTGTCTGCTCACTTTGTACTGGAATAGGCTCCACTGGTATGAGCTGCAGTTAATAGACTTTAGCAGAGCAGCACGAACTTTCTGGTGTGAGGGGCAGCACCTATACCTGCTACACTATCAGAACAGAGCTAGCACAAAGTACTTTTCAGCATCCCTTGATTGCTCACAAAGGAAAGGTGGGGAGAGGGACCCACTATTTCTCTGCTGCACCTGGGTAATGATCCTCTGGGCATTGTTTTCTGAATCCTTCAACTCCTTTGCAGAGAGGCTGGCACTGTGTGGGCTTTCTGCTGGGCATCCCAGTCTAGGACATTTGTTTAAACCTTCAGCCCCTTTCGGCCACTGCTAACATAATGCCTTTAGTTAACCCTTTACTTAACCTCAAACCAAAGAGACCAATTCCTTTCAATTCTATCATCTTTCCTGCCTTTCTCTCTCCATTATTCCCCTGCTGCAGCCCTCACCTTGTTCTTTTACCTGCTTTACATTCTTTTTTTGCTTTTTGTGATTGATGTACTTTCTCTTTAGCTTTTCCTATTTCAGGGAGGAGGTTACCTCTCCTGTCCCCAGGCAGTTCTCTTTCAAGGTCTGGCTTATTCTACCCTTGTCTTCTTTATTTTATATTACAACGGAGCCTCCAGCTGGTATTGATAATCACTGAAAAGAGAGTTCCTACCCAACAAATTTAGAATGTAGGTGAATTAATTCCACAGGTTAAAAAGACTGATCCTTTTATGTACATACATTATTTAGAACGGTAATTAAGGTATTAAAAATCTAATTTGGTTGTATCAGGATTTAAAGTACTAATATAAACACTCATTTAGGCCATGGGCCATTTTAAAGGTTCTTACTTGCTTATAGGTTATTTTTATTCTTGCCTTGCAAGATTTTTTAACCTATCTTCAGTGTTACAGGGTGGTAATAAAGTCAGTTATCCTAGATCTTATCTTTATTTTAAAGTACTTTATTCTTTATCACTCAGTTCTGCTTTCTAGGTTCTGGTGGCCCTCTGCAAAATAGAATAAATATTTTCATTCAGTTCTGCAGGTGGTGAAAGACATAAAACGTTAGAATGGGTCCTTTAAACCAGCTGTAAACTAAAATGATGCTTGTAAACTGAAATACTGCAGTTTTTTTGTTCGCCCTGAATTTTAAAATAGATTCATGAGGTAATTGGGCCTTAAAGGATCTGGATTTTTTTAAACTATACTGTGTTATTATGCAGTTGCCACAGGGAGAGCATATGCTTGCTGCCAAAAATCTAAAACTGGATTCTTGGATGTTAAACAGATAAGATTAAGTCATAGACTTCAGCTCTACTAGAAGCAAGCACAACATTCATCTGAAACATGTGACAGCTATGCCCTGGAAAACTGTTTCTAGACAGACATTCTTGGCTGCTTACACAGACAAAAATAGGCAGTTCGCATTCATTCAATCTACTGAGTTTTAAGCACCTTTGTGGAATTATTCAGTTCAATATTTTTCCATTGCTTCTTTAGTGAGATTTGTAAATTATGCCTTTCACTTCACATGATTATGCTTTCAGGGATTTCTGCTATTCTTTTTGGTCACTGAACACATACTGTGACATTTGCGTTTTAAGACTTGGTTTGTCTTAATTGTATAAATAGGTTTGAGATTGTGTTGGATTACAGGTATCAGTTGGTGCACATTCTGTATTACATTTTATTGCTCCCTAAAACATGACAGGCACTACACTGAACAAAAAGAAAGTTATAACCACTTCCCTGAAGAGTTTACTATCTAACTTTAGATTAGAAAAGGTAATAAACAGCAGGAGGAGATGGAGTGAGGAACTACCTCACACATTTCAGCAGAAAGATCAAGCTATTAAGCTGTTGGGGCTTGTAAACACCTTGATTGCTTAGCTAAATGGTTTATTTAAAATAATTATGATCAGTGAGTCACTAATTGTAGGCACAACCAAAATGAACTGAAAAGGAGGGATTTGAATAAAAAGTTCAAATTCAGTGAACCAGAATCAGCACTGAATCTCACAAACCAGGTAGAATGACACAGAAAAGCATGCAGGAAAGTTAGATAAGTGGGACAACAAGACCAATATCAATGGTAAGTGGAGAAATCAAACCTGTGTACATTGAAAGGGTGCAGTTATGCAGTGGACTGAAGGTGAAAGCAGAAGGTCTAAATCTAACGCGGTGGATAAAGGAGAACTAGTGGACTGATTTAAAATGGATTTAAATTACTGAAGTATTTCAGGTGACTTAGCAAGGTCAGCCCCAGTCTGCTAAGGAGAGCATGGTCCCATTGCCAGGTGAACCAGGCTGACAGGGGGCATGTAGCTTTCAATGATAAAGCCTGGGATGAGTGTCTGAACACTGGGGCAGAATAAAAGGCTGGAAGAAGACTACTACTTCATAAGCACCTCTTTTCCTATCGCTGCTCTACATTAATAGCCTACCTGAGTTTCTTTCCTACGGTATTTGTCCCAAAATATCTATCAGAGTGGTGTCAGAGTGCTGTCTTCTAGGTTATATGTCTTCTAGGCACTAGTTTGGTCATACCAGATAAATGTGCATTGCAGCAAATGCTATGTTTGCCCAACAGTGAGGTCAAAGATTGACAGAAAATGACCTGACTTGTAGAATGAATGTTTCACATAAAACCTAGTAACAGAAATGCACCTGAAAATCTTTGCCATTGCTGTTCACAGTCGCAACTTGAAGTTGCCCCATCTAAAACACAATTCAAACCCACTTGTTTAACTATTCTTAAAGAAGAAACTTGGACATCCCAGATGACCCAGTTTTTTTGTGCTATTGCAAATCCCCAGATGTCTATACCTACCTATTTGTTGGTCACAAATGGTTAATATCTAGATTTTATTGTGTTGCTGACTCTTGTCTGGCAGCACCATGTTGACTAAATCACACTCAAGAGAGAGTTAACAACAAAGCCATAAGTATTCTTTACAGGTCATTCTTGCCCGAGCCTGGTTTCTTGTGTATAAAGATTAAAAATCTTGTCACAGATGGTGAAGAATGAAGTACATGCAAAACAATGGAGCATCAATAACTCATAAAAAGCACTTAACAGAAGTGGCAGAATTTGAATGAGATGGTGTATACATTAAACAAAACAAGACTAGTAGCAATTTGAAGATAGAGTACAGTAACATGATTTCTTTAAGTATTGAATGTATATAGTAATTGACAGTGATTGTTCATTTTGGTGATGGATGAATGAATGTAAGAATTTTATATTTATTTAGCACCGTTGTGAACCTAGGCAAATAACTCCTTTGCATTTTGCATCATTTGCTTTCCTGAATATTCTATGTTAATGATATTTGAAATTAACTGGTTCTCATTTTCTGCTCTACTGGGTCTGGTTTTGTTCTGCTCCTTTGGAAGAAAGCAGTCATAAAATAGGCAGATGCATCCATTGGCACCTACTAGATCCTCGAGTTACATGGTGGCAGCTACTTTATTCCTTTATCCTGGTTACCAGTGTAGGAGTTTTGGCTTCAGGAAAAAGGGTATGACCAAACTACCTTTTCATTAGGGTTTGTTTCTACCTGCTGGCCTGCTGTTGGCAGCTGGGGTGAACTATAACAGCATTCTAAAGCAATGAGGAGGCCAACTGGCAAAGTTACGACTTGTTCGGAGGCCCAGTGTGGTAGCCAGGTAACCCTGGGTAAAGAGAGTAGGAACTGGGTAAAGAGAGTAGGAGCAGATCAATGATTTTTACCTACCTGCTGTCTCTCCAGACTTCCACCAGCTGAAGAGAAACCACGAATAGGGTAAACATTTGAGATCTGCATTTTCCCTCTTTGTAGTGCTTCTGATTCTGAACTCTGAAAAAAGATAACTGAAATGCATCTTACGCTGAGGACCTGTATTGGCAAATATAGTCCATAAACAACTTTGTTTTTACAGAATACTAGGAGATCTATAAAAGCTGACTTAGCAAGCCTTATGTCTGTAGGCTTCCATTCATTACGCAGAGCTGTATACAGCCACAGAAAGAAATGCAGAGCTGCAAAATAAAAAATCATTGGCCTGTAGTTTCTTGGTTAATCTTTATCTGAAAGGCAGGGCTGTCTCAAGATTTGTGAGAGAATTCTTACAAATACAAAGAGAAAAGTGCTCTTTCTGTAACTGAATAATCTAAATGACTGCTGAGGCTTCCCTGTGGATTTTCTATCCAAATACCAACTCAACCTGTTCATGATTACCCTGTGAGAGCCAATGAGTTCACAAACTGCAGCAGGAAGACTGGAGACCATGGTAAAAAAGAGACTAGAAAAACTGAGACTGTTTTACTGTGTTACTATTTTATACATCATTAAATTTCTGCATTCTGAGTGAGGGTGCTCATAAGGGTATGGCTTTCCTATTCTTTTTAAGTTGTCAAAGGATTTGAGTCACTTTATAAAAAATTGGGTGGAACAAAGTATGCTGTAGAAGGCTTACCGCTACACTTAGTCTTGATGTGCTTAGGACACCCCTCAGGCAGATTTGTTTAATCTACACAGTGCATAATTTCCATTAGGTGTGAACATCTTGTAGGGGAGGATTAAGATGAAGAAGAATTATATGACTAGAGAACAGTCAGGCTGCTGCTTCTGGGGTTGGGTTCTGGAGCTGTTTGGTACTTTTGGAGGTCAGAGTGAGAGTTTTAAACTGTGTTTAAAAGTTTAGAGTAACAGAGGGTGCTAACTAGTCCCAGGCGATTTTAGCTTTTGTTGCTCTAGGCAGGATGGTGGTTTTAGGGAATACTTGTGGGCTGATGCAGGAATACAGGATGTGAAGGGGCATGAAGTACTCCAGTCCTCTGAGTTTACAAGCCAGGAAAGGAAATCAAAATGCCACAGGCCATTCAAGGGGGATTTGCAAAGCCTCCCATGGAGGATGTTTAATTTTTGTCTCATCCTCAGCAGAGGAGTATGCAGGCCCATACTACCATTCAATCCACTGTGGAGTTGCTATTTGACTGCTGTTAACTCTCCCTGCTCTGCACCTCTGGCATTTACACCTGCAGCAGCAGTTATCTTAAGAGCAGTCAGACCTAAACCAAAAGAGCAGCTGCTGCAAATGAGGCTGAGCAGGGAAGAAGATGACCAGGCAAGGAGCTGCTGCTGCCTGTTCTTTCTCAGGCTGCAGTGAGTCCCTCATCCCTACTGCTAGCCCAGCGGGCAGAGCAATACTGCCTGCTCCAGCCACGCAATGGGAACAATCTGTGTGCCAGATGTGGCCCAGCTGGACCAGGCCCAGCTTGCACAGCCTAAATAGTGCTGGTTTGAAGTTCTAATTAAAACAGTGTGAGGATAATAAACTTCTGAAGCCATAAGGTGGAATCAAAACTTCACACAAGTCATTTCAATACCAGGTACAATTTGACTTTTACTTTTGTCCAAGCTTTTAGAAGGTGTTTGTTAGATGAAGATAATTATATGACTTAGTATTATGCCTTAAAATCAGCATCCGAATAAATCCTTAGTGAATTTTAAGATCCAAAATGACTTTTGTAACTGTGAAGGATTAGATCAGCTCCAGTTCCTATTTCAAAGAAATGCCTTGAAGTCAGAAAAACCAGTGAATTTTGGGCCCTTTAAAAAAATAATGATTATGTTTAACATTTTGTCTGGGGATGGGCGTTTGGGACAGGCAATCTGACCCAAACATGGGTGGAAAGAGAGGACTTTCAAACACAGCTGAGTCAGATGTATTAAATAATGTTTGGATTGTGCTAACAAAGAAACTAATGCTATCATACCCATAGATGTTTTTGCTCCCCTCTGATTGGTGTGACTGTGCACTTGGTGTTTTAGTAAGCGATAGGCTACAGAAGGATTGGCTGCATAGGTTTGAGCAGGTGCTAGAAAAAAGTGGGCCAACTATGTATTCTGGTTCATGTCTGCATTGATAGGCAAATTAAGCACAGTGAGTAATGAAATGTATGTGTTGTTTCACACTGAGCCAGGTAAATCTAGTTTGAAAAAAAAAAAAAAGAGTCTGGTGGCATATTAGACTGCTTATACAAATAAAGTACCTGCTTTGTACTCTCATTTTCACACTGGTAATTAGCATAAAATTCCTGTTTTGGAGAATGGTTGGATTCTGCTGAGGGTTTTTGGAAACAAAACAAGAAGTTCTTGTGCTTCTGTGCACTAACTTCTTTATTCTTTTCTTTGCATAGGATAACTGTTGAAAGCATTCTGCTTCATGCTGAATTTGACTCAAGTTTAAATGTACTTTGCATATTTCCTTATCCTGCAACTGTAAATTGCTTTGTGTGAGCTTTGATTACTGTCATCTACTGTCATGCCTTACTGCTTCTGACCAGTTACAATTGCACAGTAAAATAGCAGTTTGCGTGATTTTTATCTGTGTCTACAATTTTTATGTTGCAGTTGATAATGCCCTGATTGTACCTGTGATACTTTAATGCTTATTTCCTTAAGTGCACCTTGAAAAGATCCACTGAAGTCCTGTTCTTTAGTAAATTACCTGGAACAAATAAGCAAGTAGAGCACACTTACAGACCCTCTTTTGTTTTCCTGCTTATGCTAAATCCATCTTTTCTTTTCCTGGGCCAGCTGTCTGAGACATAATTATCCAGAATTGTAACTATCAGACTAGGTGAAGCTTTTATGTGAAGATCAAATGCCTCATATCTCATAGGAAAGCTGGCACTAAGGCACAGAACTCAATGAGAAGCTTTGAGTTACCATCTCTGCTCCCATGCAGGTAGGGTGATGCACTCCCAGCTGCAGAGGGCCCTCCTGGGGCTGTACTTTTACACTATTTTTCAAAAATTTTTGTTGTTGTTATGGTTACCAGCCACCAACCACTCACTCTTACCGTAGCCCCTCTCTCAATCACAACTTTAAGCTGTCTTCTGTCTGTTCCAGTACCTGTTTCCGGATCTGCTTTGCTTCTTCTCTGATGGTTCAGTGCCCTCTTTTTTACCTCCACTTTTCCGTCTCTTCTATCTCCACCGGGACAGCTTTGGATCCTGCACACAACATGATTTTCTCCTCCTCCAGAGACATTTGTCCCTGCTACTGCCATCATCACTAACCCTGTATCCACCATCCATTCTCTCGTGGCCTCTCTAACACCTAAATTTTCTAAGAAATTTGCAGCTTTTCACCCTCTCCTCACATCTCCCACACTCCAGCTGTCTGGTCCTGTTTTCTATGACATGTGTGTATATATGTTTATATAATGGCTTCAAAGTGGTGGACTGATCCATAAGGATAGTCTGCTACTTGTGGCCTATTCAGCTTACTTCCCAAGAAGGTTAAAATGAGCCATGGCACATAACAGGGTAGGTCATGTAGCTAAATCAAACCTGAGTGTGCAAGCCCACATATTGAAGGCTCTGAGTAGAAGACCTCTGAGTTAATACTTTTTGCATGGAGATTCAAAGGAGGAGGATGTCTTTATGAGCTGTTATATCCAAATGGGTTCTTCTCTACTGCCAGGTAAAAGATCTGATGATTTAAGGCTGCAATGGAAAGGCCAATCATATTAGCAGAAACTCAACCAGAGAACCTTATGAAACCTGCACTGAAATGTTTGGGTTCTGCTGGAACATTTGTGTCTCTTTAAGCCATAGCTCCTCCTTGATATTTCTTCTTCTTCTCTATTTTTTTCACTTTCATTTGTTTTGTCTCTCAAATTTAGAACACTTCATTGTAAAGTGGCAGCTACCTGCCCTTACAAATGTGCCTATTTCTAAATGAATTACATTATTTAATTAGCAATTATTCTGTAAATAATTGAACTGAGTCATACATAAATTTAAAAGCCTAAGGTGCTATTCAGCTTGATGTTAATTAATATGACTAATAAAACAGATAAGAAAATATGAATAATAAAGTTAGTTTCTGACGCATCATCTATGACACTTTCGTGGTCTTGACAAGCTCTTTCTCTCAGTCAAGTGAATCTCTGATTATGTTTCCCCTAGGTTGGCATGGATCAGGACATTCTGATACATAGTTGCATTGTGCTACTGAGAGAAATTAGTTTCAGTCACCTTTCTTTGGTTTCAGAGAATATGACTGTGGTTTGTTAATGAACTTTTAAGTACTATCTCACTCAAGCTATTATAAGTAAAGAGTTTATTTATTTTAGTTGCTTGGTTCTTTTTTTAATGAGAAAGAACTACCAGTTTCTGAAAGGTTTTATACATTTCACATCAACTTCTAAAATTCTGCTTGTTTGAAGGGAACTGCTAAATGCTTGAAAACTTGCTCATCATTGTTTTCTAGTCATCTTGGCATAATACCAGGTATAAGTCTCAAATGCTGATTAAATCTCAAAGAGAACGGAGATCCAGAATTAGTTGCTTGCAGGATGTCATACCTTATAAACATCAGGGGAGAAATAAATTAACACTTCTCAAGATGGATTATGGTAAAGGTCTAGAATACATAAATAATTGTTTAACGATGTGACATCTACGTTTCCTGTATTAAACTATATTAGCTGAATCATTAATAGAATAATTAGCTGAACCAATACAGATAGTAACAAGCTATTGCCCTGGTGAGGCAGGAACAATGTACAAAGCAATAGCTTGGGCAACAAGAAAAGAATAAAAGATCACTTTGTTTTCCAATGGTAGACCTTGAAAGTGCTGGAAAACACACACTGAGCCTGCTTCCAAGGATGCCCTCTGTAGCAGCACCCACACACTTTGGAGAAAGCTTTGTCAAGAGCTGATGTTGATAGTTTTTACCACTTGTTACAGACTGTCTCTACTCGCATCTGAAAACACTTATCTGAAAACAGCTGTGGTGTCTGTGCTTCGTAAGGTAGGGACTAAATATTCCTTAGCTACAACTTACAGGTTCATCAAAGTTTTCAAGAATCCAAAAGGCTATGACGCAGGTTGCCGGATCTGAACCTTTCTGAGCTGCAGGTCATCTAAGAACAGCACAACAGGAGACAAAGCAAATCCAATTGCCATTTATTTTATTCCTGAGCAGTCTAATGCTTTGATGACTAAAAAAGAACAAAATACATTCCCACAAACAAACCAACCTCCCCTCTACCAATACCTATATTATTAATACAGGTTTTGGTGTGGAGGGGAAGGCTTTCTCATGGTCTGATACTCCTCTGGAATCCACTCAAAGGCCCTGACTGCAGTTTGATCTTCTGGCTGTATTTGGGCTAACCTAGCACTTGAAGATCTACAGCTTCACTGGCTGGTCTTTGAACTAAAGCAGTCCATGGATGCAAGCAAAGGCATTAGAAATCACTCTGTTGGGTATCCCCAGTATTACTTGTACCTCTACTCCAACAGCATTTAATTTAAAACAGCTCTGAATCCTGTCAAAGGGGGCAAAAGGTCATTGTATCTTTCTAGGTTAGCCTTCAAACTAGTTAAAGCATTGTGTGCTAAGCCACTTTATTTGGAGAGAACTACAATCAGCTCACTCACCTCTTCAGAGGAGGCCACAAAAGAAAAGCTAGACACTGAACACTCCTAATTGTTTACAGTTTCCATCCTTGCTCAGCAGGTTTCCAGTGTTTCAGATCTGGTACAAGTCCGTAGCTGGCTTTGGAAATGATCCCAGACAAGTCTGGGAAGACCTTTTCCAGACATATTTCTGGAATGAATACAACAAACAGTTGTATCAGTCATCCCCAAAGTCTGTGAAATCTCCCGACTCCTGGCTGAAGAAGTGCAGCCACCAGGTTCTTCTCTAAACACTTTCTATAGTGTCAGTTTGTCCTTGAGAGACTCCATTCTTAAAGGCAATCGAAGCCCTGCTCTTTTCTTAGCAGTCTGACAAGTCTGAAGACATTATGGGGTTTTAGGTTGGCATTGTGATAAATGACTCACTTTGTAGTTTTCTTAATTTTATTGAATAGAGATAAGCAAACAGCACTGGGTGCGCGGGGAGTCTCCTCTCCACCAACACACACACCTCTTAACACATGCTCTTGGTTTTTATTGAGTTCCAC
>JASSUY010027110.1:0-14769 GCA_032466535.1 Forpus xanthops | reverse complement strand
AGCCATAACTATAAACACTGGTGCTATCAGCACTGTTCCTAAGCCAAAAATCCAAAACACAGTACTCACCAGCTACTACTTAAAGTAAAAATAACTGCTGCTGCTGAACCCATGACACCCATGCATTTCAGGAAAAAGCCCTCAAATTCAGGTGCACAATAGGAAGCATGGTATACGATCAAAACACAACTCACCATGTTGTCTTGCACCAGCTCCCACTGCTCCTCTCTCATGGTGACTTTTACTTCTCTTATAGTCTCATCTTCTTGGAGGAGCAAGTGGCTTTAATGAACAAACATAGGAGTATAGTTACTCTTAAAAACCTTAAGACTGCTAATCAGCAAAAGGTTACTAGAAATGTAAAAGGCAAATTGCATAAAGGTAATAAGATAATTTCTTTAGTATATGTTGGAAAAATGCAAATATCTTCTTCCCAAACCTATTCAGCGCTCTCATGAAATGCACAGTTGAGAATCCTGTTGTCTGTCAGAAAAGGCTTGAGATAACCAAGATTTGGGGAAAACACCTGCGACTCGAATTAAAAATGCCATGGAAGGAGTTGCTTTGGTGTTAAAATAGCAATTTATTTTCCAGAGGTATTTAAGTACTCTGTATTTCTGCTGTGAGAAGGGGATCCGATAGCAGCCACATGAGCACCTTTTCACTAGAAAAGGACCAACACAACTTGCTCATTAAAACTGGGAGGCCAGACACCTGTCACTTAGTAACAGCCTTCTGAGTGGAATAGGAGTGGATAATGTGCTGGATTTTAACCACTGGCCTGAGGGTAGAGGCACCTGTGTGTCCCAGTATTAGGTATTATTTCTCATTGTTTTGACAGGGACAGCACTCTCTGTTCTGGCATACTGAAAAGACCACATTAGTAGTTTAACCCTTGAATACACTCCACAGGGATATAAAGTCCCTAGACACTTGGTTAGGTACAGTTTGCAAGCAAGTTCAAGTAATGCAAGTCATTACAAGGAGAAACTTATGCAAACTAGTACGTCCCTCATTATAAAAATCCCAATCTCTGTCAGAGAGTTCCAGCAGATCATCACTGATTAAATTGCTCTTTTTTTTGTCAGTATGTTTTGCTTCTTCAGGTGTATTCACTACATCGCACACAGCTCACATGAGTCATCCACAAGGTCATTGGCAGGTGATGGGAAGACTTTCCAGCAAGGACAAGGGCAGCTGGAAACAGATCCTCCAAAGTCTCTTCCTCCAAATTCAGCCACCAGATTTTTCATGAGGTGTTTTTGTTTACACTTGAAAACTGCACCATTTCAGCACCACCTGGACCAAAAACTTGCACTCAGATATATTTCTTTGTGGTCACAGCACAGAGGCCACTTTCATGCACCCCTGCACCTCCCGTTTTCAATCAGCAGTGGAAGTGGATATGAACATAACAAACACAACTTCTCTGCTGACATCTCTCTGTATCAGGAAGAAGAAGAAAGTATCACAATGACAGCTGAGATAAATATGGGCACATTTTCAAAATTAATATTATGCTTTTGAGATGAAGGCACTGGTAGCAAAGAACTTCTTCTCAATACTGCCATGGTCAAAAATGGTACAGGAATGAAACCTGTCCCTTAAAAAAAAAAAAAAAGAAAGTAACCTAAAAATACTGACTCCACAATAAAGTTTCTAGATTGGCAGAAAAAAAAATGCCTATAGAAATAGTGAGGATGCCGTAATTTAAGCCAAGCCGTAAATCAGCTATGCAGTCGTTAGCTCACTCCCCCAGTTTCCTCCCCCTATCCTGGAGGGATGGGGAGGAGAATCAAAAGAATGTAACTCCCAGAGGCTGAGATAAGAACAGTCCAGTAACTGAGGTATAACACAAACCACTGCTGCTACCACCAATAATAATTATAAGGGAAATAACAAGGGAAGAGAATACAACTGCTCAGCATCCACTGACCAATACCAAGCCCAACCCAAGCAATGACCTAGCCTTTCTGGGTAACTGCCCCCATTTTATACAGTGGGCATGACATGCTGTGGTATGGAATACTTCTTTGGTCAGTTTGGGTCAGGTGTCCTGTCTCTGCTTCCTTCCGACTTCCCCTCCTCCCTGGCAGAGCGTGAGACTCAGAAAGTCCTTGGTCAGACCAAAACATTACTGAGCACGAACTAAAACCATCGGCGTTATCAGTGCTGTTCCCAGGCTGAAAGCCAAAAACACAGCACTGCACTGGCTACCAAGAAGGAGAAAAATGACTGCTACTGCTGAACCCAGGACAGAGGAGTACAGTATCATCTTTCCTGTAAACTTAGTGCTGATGCAGTGCCAAGTTATAATGACATTAATATTATTTTCTTTAATAGTTTTGGATCATTAGTTGTCATCATAGTTGATTACAGTTCACTAGCTATGCGCTTAGATTTATGTAACTGGAAGCATGACCAGTAAATTTAACTTACTGATTCCCTAATGGGTTCATTTATGTCTTCAGCTTGGTGAAATCAGTAGTAACAGGCAGGAATCGGTTTAAAGCCCATCTATGCCAGCTCAGGATTGTTTCCTTGGTCTCCAGGAAAGTCAGATCCCTGCAGCATGCTGATATATAGATGAAAAAACATTTTACTAAAAGATGAAAACTCATTTCTCAGAGATGTCTTGGCTGATACGTATGTGCACCCATACCATGGTGTATATACAAGAATTGTATTTTGCATGCATCAGCCATTAATTTTACTTTCTTAAAGAGGTATGAAGATAAAAAATAGTTTCAATGGCTAAGTTCATGCGCGTGCATAAAATGAATTGCTGGCAGTGTAATAGAAATTATGATAAGATGTGTTTCCACATGTAATGGGATATCGTATAAATCTGATGATTATACTCTGTGGCACATAAATAATACAAATTCTCCAAAGGGCCCTTACAGATATCAGCTGATATTGGGTTTGTGCTGCTGTTGTGAAACCAAAAAACACTACATGAGCTGCTTTACCCCTTCCACTATTTTGTCTTTTGTACTGAACAGATGTTATTAACACAGACTGTGTACAGAAGCAGTCCATGTCTTACTCCAGAGAATGAACAAAATGCATCTGATTTTGTCACTTTTTCTTTTAGTGATGCTGTCCCTAGAAAATACAGCATAAAAAAATGTAACAGTTCTCTAAATAAAAAGTTTTCCACTTATTTTCACCACCACAGAAATGTAATCCTGCTTGATATTCAGTATATATTTTCTCCTGACAGATTTATGGTACAATTAAACCTCATACTTTCTTTTCTACCACTCTGAATATGCATTAGAAAACCAAGCAACATAATTCTAAGCCAATTGGCTTCATTTGCTTTTTTAAATGCAGATATTGCTTCTTTCTGTGCATTTCAAAGAAAGGCCATGGGCTTTAACAGTGTATTTCGAATCAACAAAGCACATGGTCACCAAAGGTCTAGCTCGCATCAAAATTGTATTTCTAAGCTCAAGTTATGCACTTTATATGAAAAATGAAATAATGTGATTCCAAAATAGTTTATTGGAGAAACAAACTGAAGAGAAACAATGGAGCTAATAGAGGGGTAGAGAGAAAAGCAGATTATGGAACTCATTGTGTATTAGCTGAAAATTACACCAATATTTCGATGGATGTAATAACTTAATAAGACTCATTTGAATGCAAAAGAATGAGCATTGAGTTGATATTAACTTTTAATGCTTGTCATTTTATGTTAATTTATATTTTTAAATTACAGTTAATTTTTTTTGTAATCAGACTGCCTAATTATACCTCAAACATGTAAATCTGACATGATGCCAATACCAAATTAAAGGAAAAAAATTCAACAAAATACTTGGTTATAAAGACCCATAATTCACTGAAACTGGATTCTGGGTGACTTCCTTCCAACCACACAAAGCATCACTCTTTGCAAGGGTAAAATAGTTCAATTTCTCTTGATTATTTCTTTAGTTTGTTTTCCTGAGGAGATAATGCTAACACACTCTGTTTGTGTAACCTTCTCCTGATCATTGAGTTGATCATTCTTGGAAAAATCCATCCTCTAGCTTTGATATCTGCAGATGCATTTTTCAAAGATTCCTTCATGCTAAAAGTATCATTAACAAAACAAGATTTTTCTAACACTGAAATAGTCTTGAATTGTGATCATGAGCTCTGTTCTGAAGCAATACATAATAAGCTGGTTTTGTAACTCCTAAAAGTCTACTTATCTTCCAAAATCGAAATGTGAAACTGATGCCTTACCCTTTATATACCTGATTCCTTTTGGGGCAATTATTTGCCAATGTATATTAAGCAAAGTTATTGCGTCTAAACATGCCAAATAGAAAGGAGCTTATAGGCTGCTGGAAAATGAGCACTTTCTTTTCTTAATAATGCACTTTGGAGTTAGGATTTATTTCATTTCCTTTGTCATGGTTCCAGAATTGAAATAGTAAATTCCTCTGTCAACTCTGTACAGATAGTTTTTTAAGAGCTCATAATTCAGACGTTTTTAAAATAACAGTCTTCTGGGTTGAATGACCTTGGTCTTCACCAAATTGAGAGATCCTGTGTGCAAAGCTTTATATACAGTAGAGATGTGTTGAGCTGATAACCTTGTTGCACAAGCCCCCTGCCCATTTAAAGGGATTTGTTTGTTTAGCAAACATTTGTGTAATGGAATCCAACTATTTCATTACGTATTTTTTTTGTTTGCAAACAGGTGAGCAGATGAGATGATTAACATAGATCACAAATAAGAATCCTTGCTCCTTTAGTGCACCATTGGTTCTCCTCCTCCCACCTTCCCTGGGGGTCAGCACTTTATTCATGTTGTCCTTCAGGACACAGATTGCCATGAAATCAGTAAATTAAATTTTCATACACTCATAGAATGGTTTGGGTTGGAAGGGACCTTAAAGATCCTCTAATTTTAACCTCCCACTAGAAAAGGTCACTCAAGGCCCTGTACAATTTGACAGGTTTTCACTCAAGCAAAATTCCAGTTGACTCAAGATGGAAGTTTCAACTAAATAGGAACTGAAAGTTGAACTGTGGCTTTTGGGGTAAAAAAAAATGTAGTTACTGCTAACAGCTAGGTGAAGTGAAGTCTCTACCCATCTCAGTTAATTCTGTCGAAATGCTGAAGCCAAGGTATGCCCCTGTGTTTATTAAAGTATTTTACAATGCCGTCATAATTCCTTCTCACTCAGCTGTACCTATAACCATGCAGTGTTCCTAATGCACAAAACCAGAGGTGGTGTCTGATGCAATGTTGGGACAGATGAGCAGAAATTCTCCATTCTACCTTACTATGAGAGCTTTTTAGAACAACTTTTCAGCAGCAGGATGTTACAGCACTGCCCTTGCTAAGACACTGCAGAGCTCAGGCAAATGTGTTGCAAGGTTAGCAGTCCCATGAGTTTAGTGGCTGAAGCCACAGAGCTCCAGGGCCACAGTTCAGTGCTGGGTTTCCATTGCTGCTGCCCGGACAGCAGCAAAGCCATGGGCAGCTTATAAAGGATTCCCTTTCCCAATAGTAGCAGAACTGTCTGCGGTATGAACTTGGTCTGCCTATTTTCTCTAACCTTCTTAGGTGCATAGGTCAGCAAGTTCACAGTTACACCTACAGTTAATTAATGATTAATGAACATCAGCCCTTGCAGCTACCAGCTGAATGTGCCTCCCCTTCCCTATATGTGCAAACCCGTACTATCAAACTGTTTCTTATTTACATTGATTTTTTCCGTTTTAATTGAGGCTTTCCATTCTCAACATCATCTATACTGTTAGTTTACATCCAAACTTACAAAGTCAGTTTTCTATCACTGTTTATCTTTTTTTAATGCTAAAGTCACAACAATCTTACTTCAGGGTTGCTGGTTTTGGGGTTTTCTTTTTGGCGGTGGAAAGGGAAAGAGAGATTGGAAGGGAGTTGGTTTTACTGACTGGTAGGGGTCTCATACAACAGATACTATTCAAACACCTCTATAAAGGGTTTTGCTTTAGCATCTTTTATCTGCTCTCCACTTGGACCATGAAATGCACGTAATAACAGTTACAGAGCACCAAGAGGGTTTATTTGCCCTTTGGTGCAGGGCAGTGAAAATAGAGCAATTCTGAAATTTGCAGACCATCCTTATGATGAGCAGGAACACATCTTTTCAGTGGCTCAGAACTTATTTTCTTTTATTAAAGCATCTTCCATAATAGCTACTGCATACTTACAATGCTAGTTACTTTCTTGCAATTATGTTATTCAGAAATAATTGGATTTCTGGGTTTAATTGGGCTCTAAATTAGCCAGAGCTTTCATAAAAGCCGTTACAGAGATTTCTAATAGCAGCTTTTTCTGCTATTTAAGCACAGAGTATTTCAGTAAGAGTGATTCACCAGTGTAAAAAGTCTTGGCTGCTGTGAACTCTACCACAGGTTCAGATTAATTATGACAATTTAGGCACCATCCTTTTGTAATTAAACATTTGCTCAAAACGTTAGCTAGAGTGCACAACTGTGTCAGACAACTGGTTATCCTTTATTTAGAAAGATATGATTTTGTTTTCCAGCTCTTTGGAAGATCAAGAACCTTTATGGCTGAGTTCAGAGGCAGGGTTAGCATCTGTTTGCTCCCACCAGTCATCTCACCAGCCCAACTGGGAGGAGGCTGCATAAGGTGTCTTCCTGACACCCTCTCCTACCCAAGAGGTCCTATGCTCCATTTGCTGACCTGCACATGTAGGCCTGTATGCAAACATCCCAGTACCAGGAGAATCAGGGATGTAAAAATGCATCCAGGCATTCTGGAGAGCATCCTTTTTGCCATAGATGACTGAAGGGTGATCATGAGGCAATTCAGGGTTAAGAGTAAACATCCTAGCCTTTGAGCTTTTCCCTGCTTTCCACCAGTAGCACTGCTACTCATGTGCAGTAGTATCTGTGATCCTCACAATCTTCACCATACCATATAGGTTAGGCTGTATTTAGGCATTACTTTGATTATGGAAAAGTGTGCTGCCTTATCCTGCCAGACAACAAAACTCCCGGACCATAATTTTTTCAGGTTAAAAATTAAGCATTTTCCAGAAGGAGGCTATGTTAATTGTATAACATTCAACTTGATGACAGAGTGTGACTAGCATGTGAGAACTGAGGAAGGATTTGGAAGGCAGACTGCTTGGGTTTTGCTCTTTACAGAACAAGTTAGCAAGGCTTGATTTTGTATTTTTTGCTTTAGAAAAAGTTTAAAATATATTGTGGTAAATTTGCCTTATCTTCTGAATCACCCACCCTTCTGAAGACAACCACCCCACTCCAAAGGCTACTGCCACAGGAGAGGAGCCCCAGTGGTGAGTGTTGGTCTTATTGTTACCTGCTTGGCTAGGTATGTGGGAGCTGGCTAGCCACAGCACAAATGTGGTTGCCAGAAAAGGCAGCATTTTCCCTGGACTAAATTGAAGGCAGAATCATGAGAGCTTCTGAGCTCATCATTTGCACTGTCTTTTCTTGGCTTTTCAGAAGACATTTGGTCCCAGTAACATTCTGCTCTGTTATTAGAACCACTTTCCGTACAAAATGGATACATGTCACATGCAGGTTTTGCCTTCCACTCTCTCTCAGCCTATGAGAGGGGAATCCCAGCTGGCTTTTGTGTGTTGATCCTGGAGGCTGCACACCTCTAGGGTTCAAGCTTCACAACTGTAGCCCCATGTCCAGGTCTGAGGGACTCCATGTAGCATGAGAATCCTGCATTTATGCAGCTGAATTGATAGCAAGAAGTCAAAACACTGAAATAACTTTGACATTCAGGGGTTTCTTATGACACTGTAGAATATCAACATCACCTTAATTCATTATATTATTATGAAGTCCAAAAAAAATCAGATCTGAAAGACAGGACACAAAATCAGAATTTGTCAAAAATAGTTATGAAGGTTGAAATAATTCTGTTAAACTGTTTACTACTGAAATTCTTTCCTTTTCCCGTGAAATGATAGAGAATCATAGAATCACAGAACGGTTTGGGTTCGAAGGGACCTTACAGGTCATCTGGTTCCAACCCTCTGCCACAAGAAGCAACAACTTTCACTAGACCAGGTTGCCCAAAGCCCCATCCAACCTGATCTCGCACTTGGAGACATAGATAAGATTGCATTTTCTGGTGGAAAAGTCTCCTGCTGACAGGCAGCTCCCTTCACAGGTATACTTCAGACAAATGGTGACATTTCAGTACCTTGCAGCAGATGCTTTTCAGCTTTGTTTTACTCATAGTAGCTCGAAAGCTTGAGATTTACTCCAAGGCTGAGAACATTTTTTGGAAATTCATTTGCTAAAGCACAGTTTTTTCAGCTACCTGAGAAGATTCAAGGTTCTTTTGTGTAAACAGTGGAAAATGACAGCAAGGCACAGCGTGGCTCAATTCGCGATCCTTTTCTAGTCAACAGGAGTTTCACAATTGACTTCAATAGCAGGAAACTTAAACCTTTAAATCAATATCCCAGTTTGCCGTGGATTAAGTACAAATAAAACCTTACTAAATTGTAAAAGGAATTAAGTTAATTTAATCAATTCACTAAGTTAAATGATAAAAAATATAATCAGAAGAGACATCTTTTTAAAAATCATCATTTAAAGAGATGAACTTCTTTTGGAGCCTGTTTCATATAAGCAAAGATTTATCAATATTAATCAATAATATATTCACCTATGATGACTGTGAATAATGTGATGTTTAATATTCCCTAAATTTTTTAGATAACCTTAGTGGAAAGTCATTAATTATAATATTTATCTGTTACTAGAGAAAGAACATGATATAAAATGACAACTCAATTTTCCTCTTTGACATTTCAAATACAACTAGGTCACATTAATCAATCAATAATGTGCTTATCATACACTGCGGTCAATTATACCCCAACTATCAGTGACAGTTTTCTGGCTTGCAATCTGGGCACATATACTGTCATGACAACTACATTCTTTCTGGCCCTTTTGTATTTTACAACCAGAGCTGTTGCTTAAGGCACATCATAAATGTGTGAAAAGGGCATCAGATACTTCAAAACCCCAATTGCACTTGGTACCATTAATGTATTACCAAAGAATAAACTTTCAGTGCACTGAAACAAAAAAAACTGGGTAAGATCCCCCTCACTGAAGAGAAAGTTACATGGAAAACAAAACTGGCATTACTACAAGTAGAGCACTTGTATTTGCTGAATGCGGCATTGCAATTATAGCTCATCCTTTTAGTGAAGTCGTAAACTAGTTGAGCTTACTTCTTTGGTTTATTGCATCATGAGAAGCTTTTGGGGGAGTTGTAACCATATAAACTATAATTATTAATGGTATCTTTGTGAAAGACATTATAAATACTGTTTGTCAGGGTATTATTTATATTCTGGGCTGTCTGTAAAGATGAGTCAGTATCTCCCATATGAACTTTGACACAGTTCAAAATATAACTTCTCACCTTCAGACAAATTATATAAATTGTGACCTTCCTGAGTTCATTAAAATTATTCTGAATGAATGATACAATCATAAATGTTACAATTAAGTATTTCTCCATTGGAAACTGCTGGTTGACCTGCACTGAAATTGCTTATTTCAACAAGGCCTCACACTAATTTCCCTTGAAAAATAGTTTCTGATAAAGAACAAAATAGGTGAGATTTTTTTCAAGGGGAGTATCTCATTTTTCCTTTTAAATGGAACTTCTATCGAAATATTGAAAGTGAGTTATTAATACAACATGCAGGATAATGATGGGAGAAGCAACTCCAAAATATATTATCTGGAATTATTATTTTAATTTCATTTCACCTTAGTGAAATCTGAAAACACTTTTGGAAATACTTGCTCAGAATAGGAATTAATTTTAAATTGTAGAATTTCCTGAACCCAGGACACCATGAAATAAAATAGGCAGTTTTTATGAGGCCACAGGCGCAGTCAGGCTAAAGACGCAAGTACTGGTTACAAACCTTGTCCCTCCTGCAGAGATGATGGCCTCTGCAGTGCTGTCCTTCATGATTACCTGGAAACACAAGAGAATGTGGCTTTTCTTACATAGAGATATTTTTCATCTTTCTTGGGCAAAGTCCTGTTTGCTCCAACTGGAGCACTGAGAAGGAAGGAGATGCGTGAGTTCTCAGCCCTTCCAAATGTGGGATGAGACACATTCCACGTCTTCCTTTGGTAGTGCCAGCAGCAAATAAGAAAACAAGATGAGAGCAAATTTGAACATCAAAAGTCATTCTCTGGTTTCGCCACTGCTAAAGCCTGTCACACCACATTCCCAGCACTAATTGGCTGCCCTGCTCCAATTCACAAGGAACTATATCTCATAGGTGGTTGAATGATGATCCTATCAGTTGCAAACTATTCATGATAAAAATAAGGAAAAAGGGAGAACAAAATGTTGTGCACATTTAGCAGTTCAATAGTTGTTGTTTACATTGTTTTTACATAGCATTTTGGTGTTGTTATACTCATTGGGACATTTAGAGAGTAATATAGTAATAATTTATGAAATAAGAGAGTCTGATATGCAACAGTATTCCTAGTGGTGCATTTCGTATCATATTAGCAATCCAAAACCCATAAAAAGCTGACGGTGGCAGTGAGCTCCCACTGGGATATACCCTATTACAGTAGTATCCATGTCAGCATTTTTGCTTTTTAATCACAGCTTTGACATTCAGTGTTTTTCTTTTAAAAAATCATATAGATCTGCACTCAGGAGCCAAAATCATTTAGACTATATCCCTTCTTTTACATTAAAGCCAAATAATGAAAGGAGTGTCCTCAGTGCAGTTAACTTTCATTGATGAAGACTGATGTATCAACATTATCTCTGTGTGCAGTCTGTAAGGAAAAAGTCCATTCTTAAGCCATAGCTCAAGTCCTAGTTGGTGCTGCAATGGGACATAAGAGATGCCATCAAGCATTCTGATGGCAATCTGAACATACATTTCTTTTGCTCTCAGAAACATGATGTTATGCTACCAGTGCACAAATATACATGAAAATCACTAACAAAACCTGGCCTTTCAATATTCACTTGACTTGGCACACCCAAAGCAAATTTTCACAAGACCCAGAAATTTTAAGCTATTCTTAAAAAGCTGGAAGTGAAAATGTTGATAAGGGTATGCTGAGTGCTCAGCCTGTATGACTGTACGTAGTGAAATATGGTCTTCCAATCCCCAGAAAAAAAAGTCTTAAGAGTTCAGTATTTTCCTCATCAATTGTAAAACTCCCTCTGGCTAAGTCTCTGAGACTTCAGCATTGCCTGAAGTGTGTTTGCACAGCCAGTCACTGCTCTTGTGCTGGGGGGGCAGAAACTTTCCCATATAAAGACCTGTTCTGATTTTAGCCATGCTTTGAAAGAGAGACATAGTATGCCCACAGGAGCAAAGTGCAGGAATGGGGCTTTAGTAGATAGGTGATGCACAATAGTACTGGCTCTACTTCGGAACTGCCTTATTTTCTTCAATAATATCTTTACAATTTAATTGTCCTAAATTTAAAAGATAACTGATTGTACTGTTGAATCACAGAATCATAGAATAGTAAGGGTTGGAAAGGACCTTAAGATCCTCTAGTTCCAACCCCCTTGCCATGGGCAGGGACACCTCCCACTAAACCGAATCTTCAGTTTCATTTGGTTTACTCCATTCTGAGATTTTCATTATATTACCATCTCCCATCAGACAGATCATCTTTGTTAGAGTAAACCAAAACCCACTGGCTATGACAAAAAAGAATTCCTATTAACAAGTCATCATCTAATCATATTAGGATCTTTGTACCCTATTATCAGCTTTCTTATGAAATACCATTTCTTAATGACAGGGATTTGACTAATATTGTGTGAACTCTATTAACATAATTTGAAAGTTACTACCAAGTGTATATTTATAGAATAAGGTGTCATCATGTTCATGCTTACACATAATTCTAGCCTGTGATTTGATCAGATGTGAATGTTGAAAGTTAATTTTCATCATATCAACTGACGAAGGTGGAATAGAGTTATCAGCACTTTGCACTGCATTAGAACATATTGTCACTGAATTGAGTGGTGCCCCAAAGGGAGACAGATTTCTTTTCTCTGCGTCCACAAAATTTCTTTTCTGGATGACAGAGGGAATCCATCCATTTAGCATTTTCTTTGGGGGCAGCTGGTATATGCAATATGTAACCTTTACTGTATTTCAACTGGTCTCATGGAAGCAGCAGGGATACTCCAGGCCCCTTCAGTCCTCGTTTCAAACTGCATGCCATTTACCCCCTTCCTGGTGATGATCTTCATAGCAACTTTCCCTCCTCCCTAAAAGAACAAAAAGCATTCATTTATTTTTAGAACTGATATGGGAAATAATATGGGAAGTTTGCATGAGAAATAGTAATTTTGGAGCTACTTAAAAGATATATACAAATTCTGCTAAAGAGTAGATATCAACTCACAGAAACAGCATTCTAGATTACCTTCTCATAGGTAGACTGACACCATGATTCTAAGTTAAGAATGTTGATTTAGTAGGTTTTTCCCAGTTTGAAGTACAAATGTGAACATGCCTATCTGAAATACTGTACATAGACTCACAGAACTTCAGAGAACAATTTATAGTCAACAGACTGCGCAAAAGACAAACTCACACTGGCAGAACGCTGAGCACTAAGGTCAGGGACTGTCCTTTTAGATTGTGTTTGTGCAGCATTTACCATGGGCTAAGATCAATGGCTGATGTTCTTGATCTACTATCACAGAAATAGCAATATATTTTTATCAAGTACAATGCCACAGAATGAAATAGGTAGTATCATGAATACAGCAAATAGAGCAGAGTTATCAAAATAAGTAAGTTATCTATTGTGCTTCACTGTCATTGCCATCTTTGTTATGGAAATCCACACAAGGGGATAATGCAAGCACAGTGATATCAATGGAAGTCTTTACTTTGATTTCCATGTTTTTACTTCCTAATTTGCAACATTTGATAATCCACAATACAGCCCACAGTGTTACTAGTTTGAATTAGTGGAGTTCTCCTACCTGATTGGTTTAAAACCAGTTTATATAGGCTTGTCCTTTTAAGCTGTTAATACCACTGAAGATTACCAGGGTATTACTACAGTCCACAGTATTTCAAAGCTTACAGCACTGTTTCTCACCAAATCCTTGAAAAGGATTTGACATTTCCAACACCACTTCTAGGTGTCTAAGAACTATCACTTGTGAAACAAGCCCCTGAAAGCCTGGGCTAACTCTGCTAAGTGTCAGAAAACAGTGTTTAGTCTGCTGAAAGAGCTAAAGCAGGAATTCAGTTATCCAGTGTAGAAAAGGAGAATGTTTTTTCGTTTCACCCATCTTCAAGTAACTGGATAAACATTTCAGTTAATTAAGCTGTGAATCTGTTTTCTTGATTTAGAGGTTCTGGTAGTTTCACTGAATTCATTGCTTAAAATCAACCAGTATTTTCTTTTGTAATTCATTAACTTTAGTAAAGACTCACCTTTTTGAAACAAATACTGGTACGGCGCACACGAAAAGGAACCCTTTAACAAGTCTGTGTTCTGCTCTAACTGTACAGGGAAGATAGATTAGTGTTATAAATTAGTCTGCACAAACAGAATTTATACTTTCTTGCTCCTTAAAACAAAATCAGTGCATGGCTAGGAAAACCATCACTGAAAGAGTGTAACTCCAATTGCTCAGCCAGCGCAAAAGGGATTATTAATAAACCCAGGTTTTGCTTTGAAGTCCTGCTAACGGCAGTAGTCTGTGTGAGAAGAAAGGGAAGCAGAGCACCATCTGCTGTACAGCCCTGTAAACGTTCCAGAGAAAAAAAGCCAAAAACCCAGCCCTACCTTAAGCTTTCCAATAGTCAGGACACAAGGAAGGCCATCACTGGCTAAAATCGCATGACCGTGAGCTTGAGATGGACACAGGCTAAAACTGAAGACATGAAGAGCCAGGGTTCAGAGTTACCCATCAAAATCCATAGGAAGAAGACAAAGTAAGAAGCATTGTTTCTTCATAGAGATACACATAGGTGTGATTTTTAAAAGTACAGAATTTGACTACCTATATATACATGCTACTATATTGACATTCTGTTTGGGAGACTTGCTAGCTCAGAATAAAGCACCATTGCAAGAAAATGCCTGGAAGCATTAGTATGCCTACACCTCAGGAAAAAGGAAAATTGTTATGGTCAGGGGCCACTGTCAGCATCTTCATGCAATTTCCCATCATTTATAAGGAGCTCATAGACATTTGAAGATGAGCCTTTTGGGAGGTTTTTATTTGGGTAAGTTTAAGCTCTTTGCGGGGATCTTAAAAAGCAGATCAGGTTTGGGTATGCCTCTCACACAATGCAGAAGATGCAACAGACTCCAGAAACACCCAGAAGGCCTGAGGGAAACCTGCCATCCAGCATATCCAACATAAACCACTGTTAAGTGCAAGAGTGATGGGAAGTGATGGATTTCTGTCCTATGAATCACAGAATCATGGGGTTTAGAAAGGACCTTAAAATCATCTAGTTCAAATCCCCCTGCCACGGGCAGGGACACCTCACACTAAACCATGCCACCCAAGGTTCTGTCCAACCTGGCCTTGAACACCGTCAGTAATGGAGCATTCACAACTTCCCTGGGAAACACATTCCAGTGCCTCACCACCCTCACAGTAAATAATTTCTTTCTCACATCCAATCTAAACTTCCCCTGTTTAAGTTTGAACCCATTACCCCTTGTCCTATCACTACAGTCCCTCATGAA
>JASSUY010027107.1:0-40408 GCA_032466535.1 Forpus xanthops | reverse complement strand
CTATCCTATCCTATCCTATCCTATCCTATCCTATCCTATCCTATCCTGTCCTGTCCTGTCCTGTCCTGTCCTGTCCTGTCCTGTCCTATCCTATCCTGTCCTGTCATGTCCTATCCTATCTTGTCCTATCCTCTTATTCTAGCTGAGCATGGGCTATTCTGTGGGGGGAAACAGTATGCTAGAGCTAATCTAAAGTACAATCTTGCATCTTAGAGAGTTTTGAGGTACACCCTGATGGGATAAGAGACAGAAACCTCTGCTACTGCTGTCCAGGCTTCACCACAACTGCAGGCATTACAGCTATGAGTGGGTCATGCTGAGGTGTTAGGGTAGCCAAAAGGGCTGATGAGGCACATGGGAGACATGTGAATGATATGGATAGTTGTCTGTGATAATTATGTGGACTGATACCCACTGTTGGGCAGTGTAGCCAAGAGGCATTCACCATGGATTAACCTGGGAAATGTTACAAATATTAAAGGATCCTTTACCAACAACCAGTTTTCCATATTCTTTTCAAGCATATTTCTGCTCTTCCATTATCTACTCCCACATGAAAGAACACCTATTTTGAAGTCCTCATTATTCCAGCTCTAACAGATCTGCCAAGGTTTGTCAGAGAAGGGTTAGATGTGTCGATGTCCTACTGTTTCATCTTTCTTCAGCCATATTGTGCAGACCCTCCAGAAGTTTCCATGTTCTGCCTTAAAGCAGCTTCACAATGCTGCAACTGGTCCTGGAAAAACATTACAAACAGTGGAGCGATGGATCCAAGCTGTTGTGTAACCAAGAGCATGCCACTCAGCTTTACTGAGCTTTATTCAGTAAAAATCTGGATAGAAAGAAACACTGCACTGATGACTAGATCCTGCCTCTGAAAATTCATTTCATTCTAATTTCTAATGCAGTGTACCTTATGTGGGCTTATGGGTGGATCTCAAAGGGATTTAAATACCGTTTGGTGCATTTCTATAACTTTATTTTTGCAAAAAAGGGTAGATAAAGACTGAACAGTATCTAACTAAATAATGTCATTGCAAGCATCAAGAATAAATTCTCATTGTTAAAGAAATATCATGACTCATAACTAGAGTTGCTTTTCATTATTTGCTTAAGGGCTACAGAGTACAAAAGATATATTCATGACACACTTCAAATTCCTGTTGCTTATTCATTTTACTTTTGATTGAACACACCAACCTCAATAAAACTATGCTAATATTTTCCACTGGAACTCATCTGCCTTCAGTCTTTGTGTGTGTCTGACACTGCTGGTAACCCCCATTTCAAAAAATAAACACATTATCAACACACACGGGAGGCGGCATTCGAAAGCTCATCTTTGTCTTCGTATTTGGTCTTCAAGTCAGACTGTATTACTCATACAGAGACTCACTCATTTTAACATCCTGCTGCTAAAATGCCCTGCCATGTGCTTCTTATGTAAGTGAGGTTCCATTTAATAACTTTTTTCCACCTTGAGTGCAAGTGGTGGAATTCAGCTTGAAACATGGTGAGAGAAGACAAAGCACATCCTGTAGTACTGGTAGCAAAAAGTGGTTTTGCTCTCAGGGTCCGTTATGACAGCAAGCCCACCCTTATGCTGGTTTGTTCTTTGGTAGGTGAAAAAGTATTTAAACTGGAAAGTAAATAATAAACTTTTTTTGCTGTTTTCTCCATGGCGACCACATTTGTTATTTATGAAAGGAGTGGCTTTTTGTAAATTTGACCAAATTTATACCTCTGAATTCATCACAAGAATGGAGAAAAAAGGAAAAAGATCATGCAATAAACCACAAAGTTTCTTGAAGCTTCAACTATTATAGACTGATAGAATAGTTAGGATTGGAAAGAACCTTAAGATAACCTACTTCCAACCCCCCTGCCATGGGCAGGGACATCTCTCACTAAACCATGCCACCCAAGGCTATGTCCAACCTGGCCTTGTACACCACCAGGGGTAGAGTATTCACCACTTCCTTGGGCAACCCATTCCAGTGCCTCACCACTCTCACAGTAAAGAATTTCTTCCTCATATCCAATCTAAACTTCCCCTGCTTAAGTTTGAACTCATTACCCCTTGTTCTATCACTACAATCCCTCATGAATAGCTCATCCCCAGCATCCCTACAGCCCCCTTCAGATACTGGAAGGCTGCTATGAGGTCTCCACACTGCCTTCTCTTCTCCAGCCTGAACAGCCCCAACTTTCTCAGCCTACATTCATGCAGGAGGTGCTCCATTCCCCTGATCATCCTCATGGCCCTCCTCTGGACTTGTTCCAGCACTTCCATGTCCTTTTTATGTTAAGCACACCAGAACTGCACACAATACTCCAAGTGAGTTCTCAGGAGAGCAGAGTAGAGGGGCAGGATCACCTCCCTCAACCTGCTGGTCACACTTCTTTTGATGAAGCCCAGGATATGTTTGGCTTTCTGGTCTGAGAGCACACACTGCCAGCTCATGTTATTTTCTTATTGACCAGCACCCCCAAGTCCTTCTCCTCAGGGCTATGACATTACACAAGCTTATATTTTAATAGAATGGTGAAATAAATTAAAATGAGACAACGTGATCCATATATTACCTATTTTCAGGACTTCAGCAGTAAAGGCTCAAGTGAGCAGGTAATGGAAATTGGCAATCCCATAGGAAAAGATTTTGGGTCTGCTGTGGATAACAAGCTAGATATTAAGTGATGATATACTGCTGCTAAAAGGTTAATATCCTACCCAAATATCTAAACAAGTGCATAGCCTGCAAGATGTGTGAAATAATCCTCTCCTCACAACTGGAAAGGCCTCAGAGGTGCCCAGTTTATGTTATATGGCATATCTGGGAACTGCATGTCTAGAAGGATCATGGTCTCACAAGGATCCAGTGTAGGCAGTGCAGAGGAGAGGAATGGGTATGAGCAGGACTTCAGAAAATATGAAATAGTCTCATTCAGCCCAGAGCTGAAAAAGCTGTATGGGCATGTGGTAGACCCTTGAGCTACCTCAAATGATGCAACACAAAGAAGAAGAGGTTCACAGCTCAGGGCAGGTTTGAAGCATACTCCCTCCCTAGAGCTGAGGGAACAAAAGGAAAAGCCTCTGTGGTATATAGCTTGCTTTACCTGGAAAAAATCTTTGGTTTCTGTCATATAGACCTCTGAGCATTTATACTGTGGAATGTGCCTCAGAACTTGACAGAAGAGGGCCTGTGTTGCTTCTTGGCTGTCCCCAGGCCTGACAGGAAAGCAACAGTACATAGCTCAGTCTTCCAAGGTGCATCTGTCATTCCTTTGCCCACTCTATCCTCCTGAACAGCCCACAACAGATAAGCTGTCTTTTTGTCTCAAGCCTTCCTCATCTTGACAGCAACTTAAAAATCCCAAGATCTTTGAACTATTGCATTTAGGTTCTTTATATTTTTGTTTTCAGCTGTTATGGGCAATGTAAGCCTGGTGCAGACATATACCCATTAACTTAGATACCAATTTTTCCAGGAAAATTTATCCACCATCATAGCTTACTTAGTCTGTATTTTTTTATCATTATTTTTAAAGGTAGTGGGAGTTCACCTGTCTCTGGTGAAAACCTCAAATCTCCATCCAAGGACTTGGAAATTCTGCATCTGTAGGCGCTGTATCTTGCATGCTTCATTTGAGTTCTCCTGCTGACTTTAATCTGAATGGTACCAAACCTCAACTCAGTAAGTAGGACACTCAGAAGTGCAAGTTCATTCTTATTCAATAGAAGTCTCACCTTGCACTAAGCTATATTCTATGCTTGAGAACTTTGTTGAATATGAGAAAATTTTGGAACTGACATCTTCTCAGAAGCAGCCTCTTGGTTACAGAGAAACAAATTGCCTTATGTGTTCACTCTATTTTTGTCTCCCTCATTTAAGCTTCAGTTTATTTCTTTGTATGCCCTTAGGTTTGAGCCTTTTGGGGTAGAGATCATCTTCGATGGAAGATGTCTTGCAAAGAGCTACTAAAGGTACACAACTGTGCAAGTGTAACAGCAGCAATAGCTTTAAATCAAGGCAATGAAAGGACTTTTCATCCTGCTTTAAAAACATGTCTTAGAAATAGAAAAGAATGAGAGATTGACCAGTTATGAGAAAGGGCAAACTGTTAATCGTATCTTTCAAATTATTTTTAATACTTTAACAAAAACCTGTCTTGAATAAGAAAATTTGAGTATGTGCGATTAAAAAGTAAAGACCTGGGTTGAAAGAAACAGGTATGATATGAGTCAGAAAGATTTAATTTATGCAAATCAGCAAGACCAGATTATAGTATCCTAAATTGTAAATGGAAGTACTTAATGAGTTTATTGAATCCTTGAATTATTTCTGAGCTGTTCTGTTGAGTCGGGAAAGTAATGAGCACTGAGCAAGAATGTGGGAGTTGTCTACATTCATAAATGTCTCTGAGGTGGAGGCTGTTGTGCTGCTCGTAGTCAGACAGGTAGTGGATGGGCTAATTTCTTCTAAGTTTACCTTTCTTAAGTGGTCTCTCATTTTCTCATAGGCAGGAATAAAATTAGTAAAGACACTGAGACAGGAAATCTTTAAGAAGGATGCCTGAAAGTCTTACACCCCAAACCTCTGAGGAGACATGAGGAAATTGGTTACAGCTGTGGCTTCATGGAGGTACACATGTGGAAAGAAGGTTTTGCTAGCACAGCTGAACCACGGAGAGACGTGAAAAAGACCTCTTGGGCTCCTTCCCTAAAGCAATATCTTAAATACCAATCCCATGCCAACAGAAGATTGCTTTTGTAGGTTTGTGAGGCAATGCATTGCACCTTTTTTTCTGTCTGCCCTCAGCACAGGCTTTGGAAGGTAGAAGGGATGTGTGTGACAGGTCACAGGCACAATCTGCTTTTAAACAAATCCTTTTGTGGCAAGTTTTAAAAGCAGAAACTCTTGGGGGTTGCCACTTGTTTTGACCAAACTTCTACAGGCAGGACAGTAAGAAAGAGGTCAAAGCTCTTCTCTCTTCCCCACCAGAGTAGTCAATGTCCCTTTATTTAGGTTGGCATGTTATTCTTTATTGCCAAAGTCTGTGCTCATGGTGGCTGACTCTATAATGATATCTTTTTAATTCATTATATTAGTGATAGTGACTAATGTCATTTTGCATGTCATCAGGGAATTAAATCCAATACACTTAATACACACAAGGAACTCTACTATAAAATTGTGTTTGTGATTGTTGCTGATGACAAATGCTGGCTTCTAATGTCAGACACATCCAAGGGCTTCCTGAAGGCCTGCCTATTCCCTTGAAAGACCCAATTAATTAACATTTTGCCTGCAATAAGCGGTTCACGAAAGTAAGCCTCAGACAGGCAGTACTGTTCATGTTAAATAAATTACTGTTTCCCCTTTGTACCACACTGTGTTATGGACATAAATCCGTGTGCATCTCTTTTCAGAGTGGTATTCTCTGTAAAGCCTGTTAGTGAGAAAATTCTTAAAATCAAGGAGAAAGATAGTCAGAAATGTGGGCGCTAAACACAACAAAATGCACCATCAGTGTTCATTCTGGTATTGATTGGTGTCAGAGGACTGGAGCCCTCAAAGAGATTTGTGGTTCTTTGGGATTAGACAAGGGTTTTCCTCCCCCCCACCCCCCACCCCCCCCAATATTGGTTTTTTCACTTCCTTGGTATTTACAGAATTACAATGTGATTTTGGCTTCACTGCAGTACAAGTACTGGCTTTGGGGTAGGTCTGCCTGACCTGAGCAGGGTATGGAGTGAATCCTAGGATCTGGTATGAAGCCCAAGTGGGGCTTAGTGGGATGTTATCTGCCACTCCTCTGCCACTGAAGAAGTAGTGGCTATTTGTGAATTTCATGCACATGTTCACTCTGACTAGCAGACCTGACCTTCCTACCATATGAGATGTTGATCTGAAGGAACATACTTCACTCAAGACTGGATCAGACCAAAAGTCTTTTGGGAAGAAATGGGAATTTCTTTATTAAAAGTGACCTGCTGTGGAAGGGTTGGGAGAAGAGGCCTCAGCTGCAACTGTGTAACATGAACTAACCGATCAAATATCATAGTATCTGATAAACTTATTTCCTGTCAAATAAAATGCCTCTTTACCCAGAATTGAACATACTCGACATACAGCAGTATGCATTGCTGTGTACAGGAATATCTGACAAACGCTCACTGTTACCTGGATTCCTGAGTGGGAAATGTTTACTTCCTAGAGGATCATGTGGCAAAGAGAGACATTCTCTGGCCCAGCTCCTGCCATCCTCCCTTTGAGCACAGGGAAGAGTCCCAGGGAGATCCAGAAAGGAGTCTGGGACAAGATCATAGAATCATAGAATGGTTAAGGTTGATGACTCTATCCTGCTCTTGAGGCAAACTACTGAGTTATGGGGGTTGTGCAAGCAGCGATTTGGTTTCAGAAAATAACGTGATTCACAGAGCAAGCACTCTCTGGACCGTGCTTCTTGGAAAAATCTAGACGAAGCTTTCCTTATTGTGTTTCCAGCTACTGGGTCCCAGGAAAGGGAAAGGGCTTTTCCAGATGTTCACTAAGAGATAACTAGAAGTCTGACACCTCACGCCACAAGCCAGTGATCTGCTCCAATTCTAACAAGGGTAAACAGAATGTGTTAAATGGGAAGCCAGACCAGATAACTATAATGAGACTGTTCTTCTCTTCATTATTCTTACTATTTATTATTTTGAATGAATGAACAATTACCTAAGATTTGTATACTCATCTACTCTCATAAATCATTTAAGTCCAGATATTTGATCTATTTTTAATGAAAGCAAAACCAATGTAGAAATTGATATTTTGCATTTCAAAATTCCCTTGCACTTTAATTTCTTAAAAATCTATTTTCTCCTGATATTTGTAAATGCCCTTTTTATTTCCCTTCCCTTCTTTAGACAGAGCTGACAGGGCCTATTTTGGCTCTCTGTATAATGGCATACTTGTAACTGACACTGCACATTTTAGATGTGCTGCTTTTCTCCCCCCTTCATTCCTATTCCATCTTTTTCCTTTAAACTCACGGTTAAAGGTAACCTCTGGGCAGGTACCTGTACTGCACATTAATGAATTCCTGTCCTTTAGCACGGATACTGTAGGGCCAAGCTCAAGTGTGGCTCCTCATTTTAAACCCCTAGTTTACATTCTTGCTCTGTTCTTCTCTATCACTTGGAGTGTTAGCTGCAAGGAGGCTTTTGTTCGAGCCTGGGCAGCTGCCTACTGGCAGGGGGAGTTTTGGGCAGCTGACCTGCTTGTGCTCATTTCTTGGTTAAAATCTTCTGTATTCACATGGGTAGCACCAGAGGGAAAACAACTTTGGCTCCAAAAGCATCCTCAAAGAGTTCAGGATTGTTCTTCACCTCGGTCAGAAAATACAGCAAAAGAACAACAGAAAATCTTTCTCAGATGTGAATCCTGTACTACTCCATATCTAGACACAGCCAGTGTGTTCTTGCGCCAGTAAAATGCACTCACAGTGCGCTTACTGAGTGCAGCTCATGTGAATCTGTAGAGAGGGGTCTTCCATTAGGTCCTGGTGAAGGAGGAACCCCTGACTGTGTGTGCTGTGAACCTGACCCCATGAGCCTTGGTCCCTGGGACCCCCTCTGCCTGGTGCTCCTGGGAAGCAGACCTGCCAGGGGAGCATTTCTGAAACAGGATTTGTTATTTTCTGTCTTTTCCTGAAGGTTTAAGCAGCAGCACATTTTTGTGTGGATGGCAGCAGACTGAAAGCTCTCTGTTGAACATGGGATGCTGACTGCTGCAGTGCTCACTGTGCTTCCTGAACAACTCCACAGTGCTTTTCCACTCTGAACCTCCTCCTATGATGGCCTGTGGCAAACGGGAGGAGATACCTGTCATAAGCCTCTCTTAAGGCACCTCAGAAAGCAGTATAATGATTTTCCTAACATCAGACCAGTGTGAAGATTTTGCCACCAGGAGGTATGTTAAAATGGTATCCAACAGCCCAGAATAGATAAGAGTGTCGCTGTAGTGCAATAAAAAAAAACACCTCTGTAGTTCTGTATATTGTGTGCATTCATGGTTTCCTTGGAGCCCAGAAATCTGATGTTAAAAAGACGTCACATAGGCATGTGTGTGCTTCTGTTTCAAACCACTTATTCACATCAGAAGGAAAATGTGCTTTGGAAAGATTTATTCTCATTAAAAGAAATAAGTTTTATTGAGAGAAAAAAATGTGTTTGGCAGGCCGCAACATTTGATTGCTGTAATGGTAGTGACGGCAGTAATCTATTTTTTTGCCTTGCTGGTAAATGGAAGTATCCAGCAAAGATAAAAGGTTACCAACTGGGATAACTATCCTCTAATTAGTACTGCAGGTTTTTTTTGGGGAATTTAGAAATGCAGCCTCTTAAATCCGTTATAAATAAGACCGAGTAGGAACAAGCAAAGTACTCAACGTATGAACTGCAGCACATAATCTGAGAGCACCGATCAGCCATTCAGAGCAAAATGCTGTTATATTTCATTGTGTTGGTAAGAGAAGAAGCTTATTCTGAGAGCCACCGCTCAAAAAATCAATCCAGTCTTGAGCTTCTTACTTGAATCAGGTGCTCCTGGACTGGTTGGCCAGGTCCGTGGCCAGTATAGTCATACAGCACAGAGGAACCAAAGCTAATATTCACTCAGGTAAGTCAAGGTCTGGTAACAGGTTAGGTGTAGGAGGACAGAGAATCAACAGTATTAGTTGATTCTCCCAAATATTCCTTAAATTTTTTGAGAGTTTTACTTACAGACTACAAATTATGAAGACTGAGGAAGAAAAAAAAATCCCACAGGGGAACATCACTGCTCTGGGAGAGATGGCAAGCAAAAAAGTATAATTTAAACCTAACTGTGGACTGAAAACTGTGGCAGCTCAGGAGCCCTGCAGAGGCAGATCAGCTGTGCCTGCCTTGGGGGAAAAAGTCCAGGAACAGTGACAGCTTCAGTGGTCTGATTTCAGTATCTGTTGGAGTCCACCCTACCTATTGGCACTAATAAATCACACAGTTGCCTCAGCCCATGTCCCCTGTGAGCTGTTGCCAATATTTTGATATTGAATGCCTACAACTTTTCCAATGCAATCAGCTGGTGACAAAAGCTGAGAGCCCAAGGGTATCTGTTCCCAGAAAGGTGACATAGGGGAATGGGGACAGTTTTTGCACTGTCATCAACCACTTGGCTGGGCAGATGTGCTTGAATGTCTGTGAAACCTAACAGATATATTCCTGAAGCCACCTTGTCTAGCAGCATAGACAAGGAAGACCAGGGTTTCAGAAGGATCTGACTAACTTCTTTCTTTCTTTATCTCTTCTTGTCCCCACACGTTTTTCTGACATGATGCTCTTGCAGTTGAGGACAGTTTGGCCCATGTACCATCAGCAACACTTCTGGAAGACTAAGTAAAAGTCAGTGCTATGCAGGGCAGTTGAGTGACTTTCAGGTTAGGGTGAATTGCCCAAGCATCATTTCTAGCCTGGACAGCTTTCTCATACTTTTGGGGATCAAAGGGTGCAACTTACGTCTTTGGAGCAAAACTGCAGTTCAAAAACCTTGTGATTGCCTTCCTATTTCTTCAGCTCAAAGTCAGCAAAGGACATACAGGAGCCCTGCAGGGTGGCAGACTTCGAAGGCATGAAGCGGCTGTATCTATGGCTTGGTTTCCTCCTTGCATGCTTGTAAAACCATGGAGAACAAGACCTGCAGCTTCTGGAAATTTGCTATTCTTCACACATATTTGAGGAGCAAAGATCAGTCTGCAAAATACCCCTTGAGGTTGCTTGTCATGAGTCCATACCCCTGCGTGCTAATCAGAGCATCCTCTTTTAAATGCCTCAGTCTGCTATTTTTAGGATATAGAAAGATGTTGCCTTTGGTCAGAAAGGAAAAACACTCCTGAAAAATCAGTATGGCAAAGAGGGGGAATTCTTGGCCCCATGTTTAGGTTGACAGTTCTCAAAGTTTTATCAAATGTGAGCCCCTTAGTAAATGCGATAGCAGGTTTGACCTGTGTTATTAAATATTCTGGACCTTGGAGGATACAGGAGTCTTGAAACATATTCATTTATGGGTACCTTTCAATGTCTTAACAGTAGGATTGTCTACCAAGCAGAATAACACCACTCACACCTGAAAGTCCATGCCCTTCACGTCTTCAGATAGGCCAGGTGGCATCACAACTCCAACAACTCCTTTCTCCTGTTTTTCACCTCCTGAATTCAGGAAGTGAAAAGCACTGATGCAGATGTGACATAAACACACAGAATTATCCAACCGGCAGTTCTTATGCAGCCAATGTCAACTCCACCCTTGTGAAATGTTACTTAAACAGGTACAAATGTAATGCTCAGGAATCCCAAGAGATCCAAAAGCACCAAGAGATGGGGAAAGGTAGAGAAAATGGACTGTTTAAAAACTTGTGAGCAATCTCCATGCAGGGTGAAAGGCATGTCCTCCTTAGGACACCCAGTTCAGATTTCTTCTTATGCCAGTGTTGTTACGGAAAGCTGAGCATTTTAAAAACTCTAAACAATTTAGGATTACAAGGGTACAGTGATTCTGTGATTGACATACTTAAATCAGTCAAGGAATTTACTGACATTTGGACCCCACTGCATAACAACAGGCTGATGTGGTTTCTGGCCACTGTGCTGTTTACCGAGGAGAGACAGGCTTTTTGCATTTTCTGGGACAGTGTCAGTATGAATATGAGCCCTATGGAGAACACATTACTGTCCCAGGATGAATGGTTTGAATTGTCTTTCTCTGAAAATGACCCCAGTATCCAGGAAATTAGAGTCCTTGGTTACTTGTGGCAGAGAGAGTCAAGCCCACACTGTGCTGATATGTAATATCAGTTGCTATGTTAGAGCCTACAAAAGTAGCACTTTTTGCCACACAGCCATTTTGCACAGAAGGGCTATGCTCAGCTCCTGTACTTCATAGAATCATGGAATCATAGGAACATAGAATGGTTTGGGTTGGAAGGGACCTTAAAGCTCATCCAGTTCCAACCCCCCTGCCATAGGCAGGGACACCTTCCACTGGACCAGATTGCTCAAACCTCATCCAACCTGGCCTTGAACACTGCCAGGGGTGGGAAGCCATACCTTCTCTGGGTAACCTGTGCCAGTGCCTTACCACCCTCACAGTGAAGAACTTCCTAATATCTAATCTAAATCCACCCTGTTCTAATTAATTGCTCCCCATGCACCCCTGGCTATCCCTGCTGGTGTGCATGCAATAGCGTTTTGATGCATTTAAGAGAAAAATGGAAGCAGCAGCAGCAGCTGTCACCCCCTGCTCCTGCAGCGTTTGAGACGTTTGTGGCCAATTTCCTGAAGCAGCAGAAACTGGTCTTACATGAAGTTCACAGACCAAATCTTGAATGGATCTTCCTGACCCTGTAGGAAACCCTGGGCGTTTTTCCCTTTTAACCACCTCAGTCAGAGTTCAATTTTTCCTTTTTCGCACTAAAAGAGTCGAAAAATACCCCAAACAAACAAAACGAAAGAGAGAGAGAACACTATGTCTATGACCCCAAACAGGACAGCCTGGCTGTGACTGTGTTTAACTGCAGCGAAGGATCTGATCCTAATTTTGGAAAGGACTTTTTCAGTCTAAGCTATGAGAAAGACAAGGTTTTACTTTTGATGCATTTTAAATAATCAATCATAATAAATAGTTTTGTGACTTCCTACTTCAAAATAGTATTCATAAATGGGGGATATCTGTCCACTATGATACATTTGTTTCTTACTTGGACCAACAGAAATAAATTCTCATGAGACCCCATTTGGAGTACTGTATAACAGTACAACATAAGAAGGACATGGGGCTTTTGGAGCAAGTCCAGAGGAGGGCCACAAGGATAATCAGGGGCTGGAGCACTCTCATATGAAGAGAGGCTGAGATAACAGCTTTCCGGTATCTGAAGGGGGCCTACAAGGATGTTGGAGAGGAACTCTTCATCAGCGACTGTAGTGATAGGACAAAGGGTAATAGGTAAAAACTTAAACAGGGGAAATTCAGGTTAGATATAAGGAAGAAGTTCTTTACTGTGAGGGTGGTGAGGCGCTGGAACAGGTGCCCAAGGAAGTGGTGAATGCTCCATCTCTGACAGTGTTCAAGGCCAGGCTAGACAGTGTCTTGGGTGACATAGTGTCCTGGCTTCAGCAGTAGCAGTCATTTTTCTCCTTCTTAATAGCTGGTGCAGTGCTGTGCTTTTGACTTTTGGCCTGGGAGCACTGCTGGTAACACCCATGGTTTTAGTTGTTGCAGTAGTGTTTACTCTGACCAAGGACTTTGTGAGCCTCATGCACTGCCAGGGAGGGGGGAGAAGCCAGGAGGAAGCAGAGACAGGACACCTGGCCCAAACTGACCAAAAGGGTATTCCATACCATAGCACGTCATACCCAGGATGTAAAAGTAGGGGCAGGGACCTGTAAGAGGGGTTTCACTGCTGGGTTGGGCTTAGTGTCAGGTGAGAAGTGGTTGTATTCTCTTCCCTTGCTTTTCCCTTGTCATTATTATTCTTGGTGATAGTAGCAGTGGTTTGTGTTATACCTTAGTTACTAAACTGTTCTTATCTCAATCTGTGGGAGTTGCATTCTTTTGATTCTCTTCCTCATCCCTCTGGGAGAAGGGAGAAGAAAGAAGGGAGAGTGAGTGAGCAAACTGCATGAGCTACGGCTTGAACCACGACATGTGGTCTAGTGTGAGGTGTCCCTGCCCATGGCAGGGGTTTGAAACAGGATGATCTTAAGGTCCTTTCCAACCCAATCCATTCTGTGTTTCCATGATTCTAAGATGAACTTGACAGGCAAATCCTTGCTTTTGGTGTCTCTGGCAAGCAACGCCTTCAGGTACTGAAGTTAGCAAAGCAGAAGGTAACTGTCATGAAGACTTTCTGTACTGCACTTTTGTACATTTAGCCTCATATTAGGAGAAAATATTCCACCCAGAGCTTAATATTGAAGTGTAATATTAATTGTAATTAATCAATGTAATACTCATTAATATGAAGTGTAATATTGCTGGGATGATGGGCATTAGCATCTCTGCAAAATAGGACGTATCTCTGCAAATGCAAATCAGATCCCTGCATTACAGTCCCATGTCCAGTTTGTGCTCTGTCTTTGATATTGGTCAGGTTACTATTGTCTTTCTGAACGTGGTGCCTTCATATGAAGTTATGTATATGTGTAATTTAAACATGCATTGCTACATTTATTTATTTATGCAACTTAGCAGAACAATAGTTTGATTGACATGTAAGGTAATTTTGAACTTGATATTTATAGCTGAATATAAAAAAGTGAGAGCACTCACCAAAAAATAAAGTCTCTTTTGACATAGGCTTCTTGTGCTATAAGCCATTCTAGAAAATTCATAATTTACTCCTTCCTTTATTACTGCCTGTATTCAATACATTATTAAAATATTTATGGTGACTCAGTTACAGTGTTACTGGAAAAATCTACTTCATATAAATACATAACCTGCAGAAATTCAAAACTTCTAAGTAAAAGGAGTACCACCATTACCATAGCTTAACCAAAGGGTTAATTTTGTGCCTAACGTAGAAGATTAGATCTCACTCGTCTATATGTTAGAAAAATAGAAATGAGATTCTACCAACTTCAAACTTGATTTCTTCTTGTGTTTTGCCATTAACTGAAACAAATTTGAAAGCTGTTGCTTTGAACTAGACTTCAAGCAAACACACTGTTCAGACTCCTAGGGTTTGGAGATACTTCTGATTGATAGTGTACCAACAAGTTGTCTACAATCATTTTTGTCTATGAGTCTGCTCTGCATATCAACTCCCATGAGATAAGAGCAGTCCAGTAACTAAGGTATAACACAAACCACTGCTGCTACCACCAATAATAATAATGATAAGGGAAATAACAAAGGAAGAGGATACAACTGCTCACCACCCACCGACCAATACCCAGCCCAACCGAGCAGTGATCTAATCCTTCCGGATAACTGCCCCCAGTTTATATAGCGGGCATGACATGCTGTGGTATGGAATACCTCTTTGGTCAGTTTGGGTCAGGTGTCCTGTCTCTCCTTCCTCCCGGCTTCCCCTCCTCCCAGGCAGAGCATGAGTCTCAGAAACTCCTTGGTCAGAGTAAACATTACTGAGCAGCAAATGAAAACATCAGTGTTATCAGTGCTGTTCTCGGGCTTGAAGTCAAAAGCACAGCACTGCACCAGCTATTAAGAAGGAGAAAAATGTCTGCTACTGCTGAACCCAGGACAGTCAGGTACACTAGAATGACATGTTTTGTTGTCTTCATGTAACGTGTTTCTCATTCACTGCAAGTATGGACTTGCTTGTCCATTCAGAATCAATTCTCACCTGATCAACAGATTAACCAATGTTAAATATTTGTTTCACCATTGGAAGAGACATCTGTGCTCTAATTTCTTACTATAACTGTTTAAATTTATGTGATTATATTAAATGGCACAGGGGTGGTTTTCCTTTCAAAGATTTTCAGTACAAACACTAAGGCTTGTTTCCAAGTGCTAGTTAGAGATTAAGCAGAGAGCAAGAAGTTTAATTTCTTGGTAAGGTTCCCCTAGAAAGAAGTGGCAGAAAGAAGGCTAAAATATAGGATTTTAAAATGGTGCAATATTTGTATGACAAAGAAAGGAGTTGCAGTGCAATAGTGCCTGCCAAAATCCTCTATTCTTTACACATGGGCAAGTAAGCAGGTAGATGTTTCCATACACATATATAATGATGCCCAAATCTCCCTTGCACAGCATGCTGCAATTCAGATTCTGCATCACAAAAAAAAATGGGAAGCACAGTATGACTGCCAGGATTCTGTAGGTATTTTTGACTTGTCGACTTTCTGTGATTTGCTTTATTTTGCTGCTTTTTTAATGGAAGGGGTGGCAGGGGCATCTTTTACACAGTAAAGCCCAACAGCTCGTTGCACTATTGTGTAGAAAGAAAAGATACTGTGCATTGTTGGAGTGCAGCCAGCTCTCGAGTCAAGATTAGCATCCTGGAAACAGCAAACATTGGCAGCTGCGTACGCCTGAATCCAATAGCTCTATGCGAAGCTGGCGGCATGCTCTCAGGCTCTGCTTATATCACTGAACAGGGTCCATACACTGGCCTTGAAGTCAAATGATATGGCAAACTTTCTTTGCTGCTGATGGAGAGCTGCTGATGGAGAGCTGCCACAGTATGGGTTCTCTCTTAAGAGCCCATACCTGGGCTTTATCTAGGAGATTGCTGATTTGCATGGGTTGAAGCAGAGGCTGGCAAGTAAGTTAGCAAGCAGTATAGGGGATGGAAAGTCAGTGCCAAGCCTATGCTTACCCTATCTCTATTACTAGCAGAGGTGCAAGCAGGGAAAATCAGTGCCAAGATTTACCAAATTTGACATACTGCAACCCAGCTTGAGGCTGAATGTGATAGGTTGCTTGCTGTAAGGTGGGTTCCAGATTTCTCTTCTGAGGGTTCATACCTCTGTTTGTCTTGGAGCTGTATGTTGCTGCATGTCACTCACCTGCAACGGGATGCGAGTGTAATGTGTATATCACCTCCCTGTTCCTGAAAAGCAACATCCACCACCTCCGTGCCACAGGGGAATGCAGCGGTGAAAATATCTGCCCTGGTTCTTTTTGAGCAGGTTGGATGCAGACCTGATTTGTACAGAGACATCCCATTGTTTCCCAAGCCTAGGAGGCCAGAGGCTGAGCAAATGGTGCAAATCACAGAATCACAGAATGGTTTGGGCTGGAAAGAACCTTAGAGACCATCCAGTTCAAACCCTGTTGCTATGGGCAGGGACACCTTCCACTAGACCAGGATGCTCAAAGTTCCATCCAACATGGCCTAACCACGTTGGCTGAAATAAGAAATAAAAATGAAAGGAATAAAAATGGCAGCAGTGAAAAGCTCAGTTTTGTGAGGTACTGAGTTACCCCTCCCAGCATGGCCCTCACGGAGATGGAGAGGCTTGTAATAGGCCATGTAATAGGCTATTTGTTGTATAAGTGAATCCTAAGCTTGGGAAATAACATAAAGCAAAGACTGTGAGTAAAGGTTTTGCTCAGAGCAAGAGAAAATATCTGCTGATAGGTGGTCATTGTCAAATTAAATAATCCTTAAGATAGCATATATATTATACTCTGTCCTGTTTACTGTACTCAGTCTATATTGTCAAATGCACTTGACTGCTGTATTTTATCTTGTAAACTGGAATCGGGATTTCTGAAAAATTTACATTCAGATTTACTGGCTTTATCAGCTGAACACTCATTACACTTCCCCAAATTTACGTTAAGGATATATAATGCATGGAGCTTGCAATCGATCGGCAGAGCAACAATGACACAGCAACAAAGAGAAAATCTTTCCTACATGCTGGTTAAAGGCCACTATATTTTAAGAAGCTTTGCTACGGCAAAAGTAATGCAAAAAAAAAAAAAAAAAAATAGAAACAGCTGTGAGGAAAAATAAAGGACAGAAAATGCTGAGAAACAGACTTGATTTGGTTGGCTTTGAAAGTAGTCTGCTGGACTTTTACAGTCACTTGGGGAGCAGGTCTGAAGTTAGGGCTAGCTGTAAAAGGATACCAGGGATGAGCAGGGCTCCCTTCCGATTCCCATGCATTTCTTCTCTACAGGAACCAAACAACAAGAAGGGGAAATCTGTGGGTCAGATGGGCACCGTGCGATACATTTGGGGCTGACCCAGCCTTGGCCAACAAAGAGCAGGCAGAAGAAGTTGCTTGCAAAAAACCTGGAATATCTCATATGAAAATCTGTACAGGAAAAGATTTACAAGATGTTTCTCAGAACCAGGGAACACATTAGCTTTCACTCAAATACTCCGAATGCAATGAAAATTATCCTGTTTTCTTGACTCATCTGCACTTTCCTCTGCAGCAAAATGAAGCTTTCAGTGGGAAAAAGCAAAACCCACTTTATAAAATGCCAAGTTATTCAAGCACTATTACCTTTAAAAAAGGCTTTTATGGATTAAACTTTGCACCTTAAAAAGCCTAACATTTGTATTGAAAGGAGCATTGAACCCATACAAATGCATCACATGGTAAAAGTTGTTATAAATCTCAGCTCAACAACTGAAGAAAGTAAGTACATATGTACCATCTTCTGGACTATTTCTGAACATAATTCAGGTACGGTAAATAGTCTGTTTACAAAAATGGATTTTATTGAAAAAAACATTACTATGCGATTCTATTACCCAAATAACATATCAAAAGTCATGAATATTCATCATCATGACAAAATGAGAAAATTCAACACATTTCACCCTACGTGAAATTCAAACTATTTAAATTTATAGAATTAAGCTCTTATGTTTTCAAAACAGATTTCAGAAACACCACAAGAGAGCCTGTGCATTCATTTATGTAGGGAACAGAACAGAAAATCATCTTTATGTATGTGACAACACTCTTTTCTGGATGGCTGGTGTCTGTTGTGCTTAGAAATGGCTGCCTACATCAATTCAGAGCTACTCTGGAGCCTTGCATGAATGCGTAGCTGCATTAGTATGTCTAGATGAAATTTTGGTTACAGTTCACTAATAATACTTAATCACTCTTTTACAAAATAGGAAGATGTTCTCTGAACTAAGAGGCAAAAACGCAGACAACTCTGACTCAGAGTCTCATTGAAAGATATCAAGCCATTTATGTCTGCTTCTTTGCTTCAAATCTGATTCAAGCTGGTAGCAAAACACTTTGCTCCTGATTATCATGGCAACTCAGGTGAAGAGGTTTCAGCTTGCATCTCCAGTTCAGACATCACAAAAGGGACAAGGTGACTAACAGCTACTTACCTTCACAGGAGTCACGATGTCCAATTCTGCCTCCCAGTGAGGAAGTGCTTTTTGTTTGCCAACAACTAGCATGTCAACAGATGGTTTTGCAAAATTTCAGGTGAGACCTTTCCCTCCATAAAATACTGGTAAAATGCCATAGGAACTGAAGAAAAGACACAGACAAAAGGGAGCCACCGCTGATTCACATGCTAGGAAAGTCAGCATAATATAAATTTGAAAACTAGATACTTTGCTATCAAAGGCTATAATTTAAAACATGATTAAATTTGTTGAGTGACTTTTTCAGTACAAAATTGCAGTCTGGTTTATATCAGATTAGAAATTTAATACATCTGCTGCTAAGTACCTAGAAAGCCTTGCATAACTTTCATCTGTGAAGAACAGAGCCAGAGTAAAAACACTGGAAGATGAAGGGAAACCTGCTACAGAGGTGCTGCATCGCAACTGAAAGCTTGGCTCTCCCAGTTGGTGGCAGTTTATACTTCGTACTTTAAACTCTGTGGTAGGGAACCAAGTCATTACAGTGGATATCAGATGGATGACTCTTAATTTCTGAAACACAGCTGAAGCACTGCTGTACACAAAAGCTTGCTTATGAAAACATCTTGAGCACAAGCTCTCTTTGTGAAGAGCTGGAGATTAACAAAGATGAGAATGTTCGGTGTACCTTAGTTAGGGAAGGCTCCATTGCTCTTTTTCCCTGACCGCAAATGATCGAACATGGAGACCTGCTTAGACCTCCCACAACATTCAATCTGACCTTCATTTTTGAGAAACAATACTTTTTCTGTTTGGAAACCAACATATACTGAATAAAATTGCTTGGCCCCAAAATGATGTTTGTTTTTTGTTTTCCTTTACTTGTTCCAGTAATCAGCTCGTCCCATAGAAGACAAAAGATTAGTTACATATGTATTTACTCATTTTTTTCCACAAAAGTTGCATAGACTACAGTGTGCTAATGCTTGTAAGCAGCTTTTGCAGTGTCTGATCCATTTTCACAAAAGGCATAGACAAGTGAGATAGAAAGGTCTTTTAAATAACTTGCTACTCACTCCTTTTGCTATTAACAATCAAAACCTGGGAGCTGCATTATATTTTCCATATATCCCCTACCTGGGTCCATGGTTACAGGAGGGATGGAACTTGCTGGGCTGGGAAGGTCATTCTATGACTGGTCTGTGGACAGATGGGTTTTTCCTACACAATGGGAATTTGGGCAAATCCCCATTGGGAGGTTATTGTGCAGAGGTGGCTGGCTTTCAGGTCCTTCTCTAAGATCTGAAAATGTTTCTCATATGACAGTGAAGACTATTAAAAGACTGAAGCATAGTCATTGTGCAGAAGACAAGATCAGTTGTATCCTTTCTCTGGCTTTTATCATGGGTTTCATGGTGTTTGCTATATGATTTCAGAACTGAGATTCTGAAGTCTTGTGATTTGTGAAAATTGCACTTATGTTAACATTTTTGGACAGAGCGCATATCTGGAGGCAAACCTGTGTGTACCTGGAGAACAGAGGTGGCAGTGAACAGCAAGTGTGAGGCTTTGCTTTAGCCATGGACACTCCCGAGATGCTCCTGCAGACTTGCGGTCTCTTCTATTTTAATTCTAAAAGCTTTAATTTGCTGTATTCCCAAGGTTGAAGATGGTTGTGGGATCTAAAGGCCAAGCAGTGTGTTGAGAGAGAGGCCTGGGGAGATGGTGTGGGGTATTTTGTTGAAGATAGACATGGAGGTAATGGCAGAGAGCTCAGAAGAGCCTGGGAGATTGAGGTGTGAATATAGTGAAATCAGGAAAAAGAAGATGTAAAAAATTATGTTTGATTTACAGATTAAGCCATTTGTAAAGTTGAAATGTTTATAAATATTCGCACAATGCCATCTTAAATTTCCGACGCGGCAGACCCAGACCTGTGGCTGCTTTTTCAGTTTGTTTCCTAACACCTGCTAATATTTCACATTTCACAGAGAAATTACTTTGCTTTTATAAATCTCCAGTCTAAAATGTTCACACATGTTGTAGAAAGAGAGAGTGTGGGTCCATGCCAGGGTTTCACCAATCTCCTTACCATGAGAAAGCCATGAATTTGTGCAAAAACTGGGAGGCAAGTTCTTGCAAAGAGGGACAGTGGAATGTGCGCTGTATCTACACTTAGGAAAACTGAGAAATTAAGCCCAGCAAGGAAGGGGCTGCTCTAGTAGCTGTGGCTTGTCCTGTATCCATGGGGCTTGGGCACTGAAGCCATTGAGATGTCTTTGAGACTCCTTCCTTGTGATGCTTACATGTGAGTGTAGGAAGCCCACACGGTTTGGATCTTGGCTGCCTTCTTGAAATGAAATGTTCTGCATTGATTTAGTAGATTGAAGTTAGTCTAACAAAACAGCATTCTTCTTCAGATTTTGCCACTAAAAGAGTTCTAAAAATAAAACAGTCTCCAGAATTGTGTACTCTGGCGCTGTGTATGTTTAACTTCTGTGCCAAATGTAGTATCACTGAACCCAGAGAACATATTCTTCAGGTAAAGATCTGTGTGTGTTACTCAGTTGTGCTTTTGCCTGAGGCCATTTTCTCATACTAAGACAAAGTAACTGATCAGCAATGGTCTTGTTTTAAATTATTTTAGATTCAATGTTCAATTACATTTTAAAAAATAACACCATTATGAAACTGAAACAGTGCAAGTTTGATTTTAATCACAAATCTGATTTTAAGTAAATAGTTCCCATCTGGCATTTGTAAAAACCTGAGAGTAGCTTTAACAGTGGAAATATTTCATGTGATTTTTCTTTTTTTTGGCAGCTTTTCACAGGTTTAAAAGACAAATAATTCCCTGAGCAGCAGAATTTCCTACAGACTTGTGTTCCTTCTTGTTTCAGTTATTCCTCTGCAGTACTGCAGCTCTCCGTCATGTCTCCTATGGTGCTGCTGCTTGGCAAGAATAAGCAAGCACTGCCACCAGCCAGGAGCGGTGTGCCTGCAGCTTGGGCTGCTGGCTGCTGCCAGGTGATATATAATGTGCGAATTTGGGCTGCTTTTCTGCCAGTGGGATCACTAATTTGGGTCCCTCTTTTGCCTGGCCATGGGAATCCTCAGAACCTGTAAGGAGCTCAGTCATCCTTGGCTCCTTCCCATTTGATCAAATAGCCAAATGGGTTCAAGAAGAGCTAGGAAAAGCTGGCAGACATGTAATGTGATTACCTAAAGCTCATTTCCTTAAGACAGAAACCTAACAAAGATCTAGTGGTTTAAGCTACCTCTTTGGAAGCAGGGAGTATTAACTATGGAAGACAAGGGGATAAAAAAGGGTTACATGTTCTATTTAATTTGCCTAGAAGGAGGAGGAGAAAAATGAGGAGAAAAATGAAGTAAACTTGAAGGCCTGAGGGTATGGAGTAGAGTAGTGGCAGCTGAAAGGATAGAAAATTTGGGATAACAAATAACAAAGGGGAAAGAAAGAAGACCTGTGCCTGGAGAGGACTATGATGGAGAGATCTGGTTTACCTTTCACCCTTTCAGAGGTTTCCTGTTGTTGATGTTCGGAGAAACCCCACACATCTCCCTGAACACAGGGAGATGTGCTCTGGGAGACATGGGGGATGTGGAATGGACAAAAAATGGTCATTATCACCCTTTGGGCAGTGTCAGTCCAGGCAAGGCTGCTTTGACAGGCACCTGTGAGCTTCCAGTGATATCATTTGGTTTACTTTTTTTCCCTCTCCAAAAGAAGTAGCCCACTCCTGTTTGTTCTTTCCCCACTTGCCCTGGCTTTGGTGACTTTAGACCTTTATTCAATAACTGTGGCCTTAGTCAGTGAAAGGCTGTGAATCATCTCTATTCCCACTGTCTTCTGATGTCCTTCACCCAAGAGGAGCTCCCAATACATCCCTTTCCCAGTTTGTGATATCCGGAAGTTTCTCCTGTTGTTTTATTAGTTTAGCCCCAGGTTGAGGGGCTTGTCCCCTTCAACTGCTCTCAGCATCTGGCAGTTTCTTGTTTTGTAATTGCTGGAGTGTGTGGCATACAGGAGAAGGGTCAGGGGATCTAACTGCTGCCCTCTGCTACTGGGAGGGGAGCTATGACGAAGATGGAGGTCAGCTCCTCTGAGAGATGTACAGCAAAAGGTGAATGGGAAAGAGCCCTGAGTTGCATCAGAGGAAATGCTGGCTGGAAAGGAAAAAGAGTCTTCCAAAAAGGATTGTGGAGCATGGAAACAGGCTGCCCAAAGCAGTGGTGGATCTTCCATCCATGGAGTAATTCACCACTTCCCTAAGTAACATGATTTATTTTATAGTAAGTTTTGCTGCCCTGTTTAGCTGGACAGCTAGCCAGGCTAGTCAGACAGTCAAAGTATCCTCTTCTGGGCTTGCAATAAGCAGATTTGCTTGTCTTCTGTAATTAAGATTTGAAAAGTAGTTTTACCTCAGGCAGGGTAACAGTAGACAGTTGTCATGTAGGTAAGTGCGCTGTCTAAAAAAGGCATCCATATAAACAGAGAATCACTGACTTTCTATAGCCCCTGTAGTGTGAGGCTTTGTAGCTCCAGTTTGCAATCAGAGCACAGAAAACACATCACTGCTGATTTACACAGCACAGTTTTTCACTGGGCACATGTAGAATAAATAACAAATCTCCTAACCTCCAAAGCAGCAAACAGAATCCTTAGCCTGAGCCTCACGGGGCCCCACAATTTGTCACACATGCCAAGAAGATCAGGCAGGTGAAGGCTTGGGATTCAGCTGAGCAGTGAACTGGGTGAGAAACAGGCTCATCAGTGAAAGAGAGAGTTGATTAGGGAATGAATCACTTAAGGGGAGAAAGTTGTGCAATTAAACTGATAAATTTGGCAGCAAAGCAAAAAGCAGGAAGAGAGAATGAATGCAACAATCAATCAATAAAGTGGGGAATCAATTGTCTAGTTAATAAGATAGTTAATTATGCAGAACAGAGCAGGCAAGGCAGTGTATTTGGTCAGTTTGGCTTCAGCAAATCTTTCCCAGTATATTTCAGTTACTGCATCATTTACTTTGACTCATTTTTGTTAACATGAGTCCCAAATGTTTGACCTCTGAATTAGTATTCTCCTTTCCATAGTATTCTTTAAAGACAGTAGCTGTTTCTAGACTGTTATGCTCTTTCAGAAAAGCAATAATTAGCTCATGATCTGAGAGAACTGGTGTTCTGCAAAATTCTGTTAAAAAGCAATATTTATCAGAGTATTCTTATTTCTATTATTTCAGTATTTTTATTCTATTTATATTCTGTTATACATTATATTTCATATTATATTTCAGTTTATTATTTCATCTTAGGGAAGGCATATATTCTACTTTATGTTACTATGGTATTTATCTGTCTTTCCACTGTCAACACAAATGTGCTAAGTGCTTTCCAAACTAAAATACATAACTCTCCCCTCAAAATAGTTTATATTCTGAAAGCACCCACTTTCAGAACACTTCATCATGTTGTTGAAAGAGTCCTCTTTGTTTTCTCCCCATTGTACAACACAGATAAAGAACTGGCAATTGAGTGTCCTTGAATCCTAAAGTGACACAAGACAGTGTAATGCAGGAGGCAAGGAAATACATGAATCAGTTGCCTTGTAGAAGGTAGAGGTGTTGGATTTTCAGAAACTGTCTGAAGCTGGGCCATACCTATGTGGATAACATCTTTGTCTAGGATCTGCCTCCAGTATCTGTCAGGGGCACTTTTTTGTATTGCTATGATCAGCTTCCACAGAGTATAGCTGGAAGACTGGTCAGCTTTAGACAAGATCCAGTCCTTGGGTGTGAGTCCAGCTTGGCCTTCACTGTGGGATCTCGACATCAGTGTACCTTGAAGGCACCTAAACCCCCTCTTTTCTTCTGAAGTTCTCAAGACCCCTTAAGCTCTACTTCTAGTCACATCCATATCTGCTCACCACTAGAAAGAGCTATGCTATTTGATATCTGTGTCATACCTGAGCTTGAAAGATGTCCATAATTAAGCTTTCCTTGTCAAAGTCCACAGGGGTCTTTCTTCCAGGCCAGTCACTCACCCCAGAATTCAAGTCTGCAGAAAATGCAGTTCAGATGGTTGCTGTCTATGTTCAGATCAGTAGTCATGGTGTGATGTCCATCGGCGTCCAACAACTGTTCAGTGTAAAACACAGAAAGAAACCTGACAGCAAGTTTCTGTGGAATGATTGACCAGAGCTTGAAATGTTGTAAAGCCAGTATTGCCCTTGAGCTTACAAGTAAATACTCAGTTGAGTCATGAACAGTAGTTTCAGGATTTTTTTTTTTTCATAGTTTTTAAGATACTCAAGGGTGAAGATGAAAAGGTTGAAGATTGGATGGCTATTTTGTGAAAACTGTTACTGGCAACAGGATAGTCCTGTCTTGTATATGTGAATTCAATCTGGTTTGCAGGGCATATTTACTTTCATTTACATAGTTTCCAGGGACACTAAGTGGCACGAGTTTATGTTCTGAGATGTACATACTAAGGAGCCATTATCTATTGTTTCTAGAGGGTTTTACATTTACTGAGATCTCCTGATATTGCTCCATCCAGGAAAACTAAGTTTGTTTGTCCTTTGTCCTGCTAATATCGCAGATGCAGAACAATCTTGTTGCAAAGTTGCAACTGAATTCTTTCCTGTTTAGGGAGTAAATATGGTCATCTCTTCCTGAAACTTGAGGCAGCTGTTAATGCTTATTAGTCTATTAATTACATATAGCTGTCCGTCAGCTATGGACTGAAATGATTTTGAGCAGCTCATCTTGTGGTTTTACTAAAGATTTCTCTTTGCCTTTTTATATAATCTGATATTGTTTTGATGGAAACACCTTCTATGGGGACAGTAATTTTTGCGAGGAAGTTGGGGCAAAGCACGGTACAAAAAAACAAATAATGTTCTCTACTATTCTAATTCTTTTTAACTCCATTGGCTACTGCATAAGAGGCCTCTTTGCTAAAGCGTCAAACACTTTGAAATTATTAAGCTCATATTAAGACTTCCATAAAAATTACAGTGACTGTACTTGAATCCTTCCAGTATTGTATGTGACAGGTTTGAGCCTGCCTACAGCATGCTGTCAGATGCTTACACATGTGGAACGTGATGGGTAATTGTTTCATGTCTCCTTCCATGAGATGATCTACCTAAAGGGAAAAGTGTTTTTACTCTTAGCAGACAGGGCTTTCTTATCTTCTAGCTCAGGAAGTCAGCATTTGGGGCTTTTAGCTTTTATTGTGGTTAATTCCTCCTAGTCATATTTAGAGGACTGAAAGACTTGTAAGACTTGCAAACACAGTGAGTAAGTCCAATTTCTCATGCATGGTAGAAATACTCTAAAGAGGAGCTTGAAGAAACTCACAAATACATTTTGTGGAACAGTGAGCTTATGGGCTTTATCTGGGTCACATGCAGTCACTGTCACCTTTTTAGAAGCAAGTAAGAACCTGCAGAAACATAAAATAGAGCAAAAGCACACTGGCAACTTAATCAGAACAAAGCTTTTTACAGTAGAGTGCCAATCTATGAAGAACTGCTTGGTAATATCAGCTTCTTGTTAATCCTCTAACAATCAGATAATGGTGAAATTTTGATTTATTCACTGATTTACTCTTAGCTAGATTGAAATAATGGAGTAAAATGAGCCCATTTAGACTGGTTCTTAAATTGAATGCTCTTAATTGCATTTGAAAGAATAGACCTTAATGCATTTGAGTATCCCAATGACCCTGTTAATCTATGCAATTAGTTAACTGTTTTGGAAAGGAGACTACCTTACATGTAGTTTTTGTTTTAAAAAACTAGAACATATTTTTCATATATTCTACACATTACTCTGGACTAAAGTCATTGCACATGTAAAATCTTCAATTTTGCTTCAATACTAGCAGCTGTCTATGTAAGCCTGAACTAGAGCAGCTCAATTACTTTATTATATTTCCATTTAATTATTGAACTAGAATTCTGAAATTTCCACATACGCATTTTGGGTCACAGAGTTCAGCATGGGAGGGAATCCTAGATTACACATTCCATTAGAAATTATCAAAAGGCCATCTGTCTTTCTTAGCTGGTTTCAATCATCCAAGAGCCTGAGGATATTTAGGCAGGGAAGGAGAAGTAAGAAAAGAGAGCTCTTGCAGTAAAAATCTGAGCAGGACACTTGCAAGTCTTGAATGTTTATAGAGGAGTAGAAGCTGATCGTAATTTTGCAAGAATCTCCTGCTCCACTGAATGTTTTTTACCCTCTTAGTTTTGGAGGATTACCTTTCAAGAGATGTCTCTTCAGAGATTCAGTGAGTTCCTGGTTGTTGAAGCTCCTGGTTGTACTCCTGGCTATTGAAATAAAGCAAATGAAAGAGACAGTCTGATCCTAGGGATTTGAGCACTGCCTCCAGTCAGTGGATTCTCTCTATGCCTTCATTCCACTATGGCCATGCTGCCAGTCAGGCACCATTTTAAATGAGATATATGTGTTAAACTCTTCTGTGTATATTTACATCGTGGTCCATTTTTGCATACAGCTGGACATTATCATACTGATAAAGTGTGCAGCTGCAAATGAGAGTAATTGAGAGCAGGAATCTGTACATCTCAACAGCCTGAAGCTGTACCCATCAGATCTATCTGTTGGGTGTCCCCAAAACTGGAAGACACAAGCCAACTCAATGTTTTCAACTAGATGGGTCTCAACCATTACTGTTTTCCTAACTTTCTGTATTTAAACATAGAATTTCTAGGGTTTTCAGAGTTGAATTAATTTATGGTCATTTGTATGCCAGGCCTCAGATTTATGCAGCACCCTTGTCCTGATGCATGTATGAAACAAGCCCTAGAAAACATAATCTTTCAAAGTAAAACATAATGCTTAACACCCATGCAATTAAAAGAGCTTTTAAAATGGACTTTGTAGGTTGATAATTTTGTATTCTTTCCCAAATAATGCATAGATGTTTAAACAATAAGGCAACAGTTTTAATGACAGAATCTGACATTCTGCTTAACCCTGCTGGGGTCTTTTAAGAGAACCTGGCAGAGGAGCAATACATGGTTTATCAGAGTTTTTGCAGGAAATATTTAAGGAAGAAACTACAAGAAGGACAGAAAAGAGGTCTGTAAAGCTAGTGGCATTATAACTGCTGCTAGCTTTTTTTCTTCTTGAGCTCATGTAATCTGTGGAAAAGTGCAAGTCTAGATGTTGGGCGAGTGAAGAAAGGCAGTGGATACATCTCTCCAGCTGCAGGTTAGGCTGAAAAATATTGAGGTTCATCAGAATTTGTCAGTCGATATATCCAAGGATAAAAAGCAAGAACAGCTACTAAGGTTTACAGTAGTGAAGGAGAAACCACCAACCCCATAAGAACCACCCGCCTGATGGGCTCCACTAAGGATACAGGGTGCTTTGCTCCCTTGAGATCAACCACTATAAGCACTCTTAAGAGGATATGAATTTTGATAATGGTTGGCTGTCCTACCTTTGAGGATCTTATGACCCAACTTAATGTCCTGTGAAGTATGCTGCTTGTCAGGTGTCCAAGCCCAACATGCTCATTGTTAAATCTTGAACTCTTTGCTGCAAATTAATATAAAAACTTACTATGATAATCACAGAGCAGCTGAGGTTGGAAAGAGCCTCTGAAGGTCATGTGATCTAACTCGCCTGCCCAAGCAGGGCCACTTGGAGCTGGTTGCCCAAAGACCATGTCCAGATAAGGACCATGACTCCAAGGATGGAGACTCTACAACCTCTCTGGACAATCTGTGACAGTGGTTGGTCACCTTCACAGTGAAAGACTGTTTTCTGATGTTCAGAGGGAATCTCTTGTAATTTAGGTTTTGTTCATCGCCTCTTGTCCTGCCACTGGGCACCACTGGGAAAAGCTTGTCTCTGTCCTCTTTGCAACCCTCATTCAGGCTTTCTTGACAACTGGAAAAAAGGTAATATAACCACAGGTTTCAAGAAGAACAAAATGGATGACTCGAGGAACTACAGACCAGTCGTTCTCACCTCTGTGGCTGGCAAAATCTTGGAGCAGATTCTCCTGGAAGGCATGCTGAGGCACATGAAAAACAAGGTGCTCGGTGAAAGCCAGCATGGCTTCTCTAAGGGGAAACTCTGTCTGACCAATTTGGTGGCCTTCTATGATGGGGCTATGGAACTGATGGAGAAGGGTAGAGCAGCTGGTGTCATCTACCTGGACTTGTGCAAAGCGTTTGACACTGTCCCACACAACATCTTTGTCTCTAAATTGGAGAGACATCAATTTGATAGATGGACCACTTGATGGATAAAGAACTGATTGGATGGCAGCATGCAAAGAGTTGTGCTCAATGGCTCAGTGTCCAACTGGAGATCAGCAACAAGTGGTGTCCCTCAGGGATCGGTGCTGGGACCGATCTTGTTCAACATCTTGTCAGTGACATGGACAGTGGGATTGAGTGCGCCCTCAGCAAGTTTGCTGATGACACCAAGCTGCGTGGTTCGGTTGATACATTGGAGGGAAGGAATGCCATCCAGAGGGACTTTGACATGCTTGTGAGGTGGTCTGATGCCAACCTCATGAAGTTTAACCAGGACAAGTACAAGGTCCTGCACCTGGGTAGGAGCAATCCCAGGCACAGCTACAGGTTGGGCAGAGAGGAGATTCAGAGCAGAGCTGCGGAGAAGGACTTGGGGGTGTTAGTTGATGAGAAACCGAACATGAGCTGGCAATGTATGCTCGCAGCCCAGAAAGAAAACCATATCCTGAGCTGCATCAAAAAGAGTGTGACCAGCAGGCCAAGGGAGGCGATCCTGCTCCTCTACTCTGCTCTTGTGAGACCTCACTTGGTGTATTGTATGCAGTTCTGGTGTTCTCAACATAAAAAGGACATGGAACTGGAACAAGTCCAGAGGAGGGCCATGAGGATGATCAAGGAACTGGAGCACCTCCTGTATGAAGATAGGATGAGAGAGTTGGGGCTGTTCAGGCTGGAGAAGAGAAGGCTGCATGGAGACCTCATAGCAGCCTTCCAGTATCTGAAGAGGGCCCATCGGGATGCTGGTGAGGGACTATTCATTACAGACTGTAGTGATAGAAAAAGGGGTAATGGGTTCAGACTTAAACAGGGGAAGTTTAGATGGGATATAAGGAAGAAGTTCTTTACTGTGAGCAGTGAGCCCAGGGAAGCTGTGAATGCTCCATCGCTGGCAGTGTTGAAGGCCAGGTTGGACAGAGCCTTGGGTGGCATGGTTTAGTGTGAGGTGTCCCTGTCCATGGCAGGAGGGCTGGAACTAGATGATCTTAAGGTCCTTTCCAACCTTAACTATTCTATGATTCTATGAGATCCCCTGAGCCTTCTCTTTTCCATGCTGAACAGTCCCAGCTCTCTCAGCCTCTCTTCATAGGTGAGGTGCCTGAGTCCCCTTATCATCTTTGTTGCTTATCATTGAACCAATACATCCATGTCTCTTTTATACTGGGGAGCTCAGAACTGGACCAAATACTTCAGATGTGGCTTCACCAGTGTTGAGTAGAAAGGAAGAATCACTTCCCTTGATTTGCTGTCAACATGCCTAATGCAACCCAGGATATTACTTGTCTTCTTTGCCACAAGAGCACATCACTAGCCAATGTTCAATTTCGTGTCCACAAGATTCCCTTGTCTTTCTCTGTAAAGCTGCTTTCCTGCCAGTTGATTTCCAGTACGCACTGGTGCCTGGGATTGTTCCTGTCCAGCTGCAGGACTTTACACTTCGCCTTGTTGAAATTGTTGGGATTCCACACGTTTCTCCAGCCTGCTGATGTCTTTCTGGATAGACCAGTGTATCAACACTCCTCCCAGTTTTGTATCCTCAGAAAACTTGCTGAGTGTGCACTCTATCAAATCATCCAGGTCATTAATGAAGATGTTGAACAGAACTGATGCAGTATTGACCCTGGTGTACACTGCTAGTTAAAGGCTTCTAACTAGACTTGATACCGCTGATCACAGCCCTCTGGGCTTGTTAATCCAGTTTCCAACCTATTTCACTGTTCATCCAGCCCATATGACAACAGCTTGTATATAAGGATGTTACACGAGACAGTGCCAAGAGCCTTGCTGAAGTTAAGGCAGACAATGTTCTGTTCTCCTTTCATTTACCAAGCCAGTCAATTCACCTTATAAGGCTATAAAGTTGGTCAAGCATGACTTGCCTTTGTGAATCCATGATGACTATTCTTAATATCCTTGATGTCCTTCATGTGCCTAGAAAGTACTTCCAGGTTTACCTGTTCCATCACATTATCAGGGATTTGGGTGAGGTCTGGTGCCCTGTTTTACCCTTGTTCCTCCTTTTGCCATTTTTGAAGATAGGAGAGATAGCAACAAAGGGACAGGACATAGGATAGATGTTTCCAAGTTCCTGGTATCTGATGAAGTTCACCATAGTGTATTTAGAGACCACTAGCAGTTCAGGAGCTGATAGTGGTATAGTTGAGAGTGTCTGGAAAATGAATATGGCCCTAGAAAACCAGGATTGGGTAAATTTTGCACTTAATTTTAAAAAAAAAAAGATGGCACCAGTCATTTTAACCTCAGGTCCTAAAAACTACTGGAAAAAAATACTAAAATGGTTGTTGGGCACTTGGAAGGTACAAGTAAGGTAAAATTGTCAAGAGCAACTCATGTGGAACCAATCTAACCTTTTCTGACAGGGATGGCTGATAGGAGAGAATCAGTACTTGTCATCTCTCAACTTTTGTGGAGCTATTACACTTGACATCCTCATATGGAAGCTAGAAAACTCAGTTCTGGAAAAAAACTCTAGCAGAGAGATGTACAAAAATGCATTGTTTTAAGAATAAATAAATTTTTTTTGTTCTAAAGATGCCTAATAATAGCCAGCTGAGCTACATCCTCTACAAAAATCTGGAACTACCTCAGAACCTCCCCTCATGCAGACTTTCTATTGCTGCTCAAACTAACATCTCAGGCTGTTTCTTTCTGTCACTCTCCTGGATACCTTTTTGATCAAGGTCAAGAAGGCCTGAAAGACTTTCATACGTGCTTTAACACTGTGGAAAATGCAACTAAATTGCTTGCAGGTCAGGCTCTTATCCTGGGCACCAGTTCTGATTTCAGACCCATTCCAAATCTTTCTGAGTATGATGCTCACAATCTAGTCTTTCTGTTTACCTACTCATTTAAAATCTTTGGCCATACACTTGTTGGAATCAGTGCATGTCTTTATTTCTGAATCACCACCTCTCTGGCTTTGACAAATATGCGTGTCTTGTCTTACAAGTATTCACCTAAAATGGTGTTGCAAAGACAATTTCACTGAATCCCAGAATGGTTGAAGTTGAAAAGGACCTCTGAAGGTCATTTGATCCAATCCCTCTGCTCAAGAAAGGTCATCTATAGCCAGTTGCCCAGGACCACATCCAGACAGCTTTTGAGTATGCCCAGGGAGGAAGTCTGATTTCCTAATCTGACACTTAGATGTTGGCAGCATCTGTAGATGTTAATTGTCTTTCTGTTTTCACTCTGTTACATACTGAAGAAACTGTCCCTTTTTTAAGGTCCTTCCTGACATACCTCTCACACACTATTGCCTTCTATGGGCCTATGTTGCAAGCCTCAAACCTCAGCCTTGAACATTTTGAAGAAGAGCATCTTTGTGGAATGTGTGGGCAGATATGCCTCAGGTTAGGAAAAAAATCCCTGCAGATATGGGTTAAGTCAATGGGACTTGATCTTGAAAAAGAAAAGGAGATAATTAACAATGCTGCTGATAGGCAAAAAAGTGAGTCAGAAATGAAGGCTTCTATGGAATAAGAGGGAATTTGCTGGAATGTGGCTCTGTGGGGGCATGAGTGGAAAGGAGAATGAAGTCCTAGCTGAAACTATGCTCTAGAGAACCTTGTGGTTCATGTGAGCCACTCTATCATTCTTTGCCGGTTTACTTTCTTATCTTGCTTTTCTGCCACAGGATTGAAGTCTGCTCTCCAAATGTAGATGGAAAACTAAAATTCAGGACAACTCTTGGAGGCACGTGTCACACCTTCCCAGCTTGCTATTATCTCCCCCTCTGAATGCTTTGTCCTGCCACTGTTGAAAATATTATTTATAGTGAGCTTGCTTGTGTGATGAAACCATTGTCTATCAGGGACATCAATATCCCCTGCACTGAAAAGCAGACGTGAACTAAATTTCTGGACAGTAATCTTGAGATTTCATAGAGGCATAGTTAAATATATCTTGTCACATGGCCTATTTGAGCCAAGGGTGAAAGTGTGGAAAGGATTATGATTTTTATCTTGCAAGGTAAGGACTGCAAATAATAATCCTACTGCATATTGCAAAACCTTCCCTTCCACAAAAAAGACCCTATGAATAGCATGTAGCTACACAAAGACTGTGCCAGGAAATTCACACCGGACACTAATTGCCAAGGCCATGGGGGCTGTCTTGCCTTAGCAGCCTCCAGAGAAACATATATCCCAAACCATGACACCTCTCCATTGCCTGAGCCTGCATCCCAGGCTTAGGTTTGGATGACTAAGACCCATGGTAATCCTTTGTCTTGTTTACTTCATGGGAAAACTTATAGAAACAAGGCTAAGCTTCCACGGGGTCAGTTTTCCAAGGATATATAAGCCACCCTCCACAGCTTCATCTTCCTAGCCCCAAGGTGGGCCCTTGGATTGCCTTCAGCTCCTTTATACCCCATGACATCACACTCCTACCGCTTCCTCAGCAGCCTAGTGCATCCAGTACGGGACTGCCTTTCAGACCTCTTGCCATTGCTATGTCCCACTGTACTCAGTGGCTTTTCCAAAAGCCAGACAAGCATGTAGCCCTGTTGTAGCCAAATTTCTCACTGGGAAGCAGAGTGGCTGCTGCCCCCACTTGATGTCAGTGGCTGTCTCCCAGTGGCTCTCTTCCAGTCCCCAGCACACCAGGAACATGTAGAGTGGCCCCTTTTCTTTCTGGAAGCGGACCCCAAAATCCATGCGGTCACTGATTCTCCAGCCCTTGCTTTCCTTTCAGCAAAGCTGGCATGAGACCACAGATTTTGATAAGGCAGTGGTAGCATCAGGTGGCAGATGATAACTTTGTCCATAAGGCTGCGTACGCCTAAAAGTGAGCCTGAAGACGATATCCAAGGACACCATTCCTGTCCTTCAAGAACCCTTCTTGCTGAGCCTCACCTCAAAGCCCTAGGCCCCTGAGCCCTTGCAACTCAACCTTATCTCATCCCTCCTTAAGAAACACCTTTGAATCATATATCTAGAAGCCTCTCCTTGGTTCCTTTGGGATGTGGCTCCTTGGGAGAGTTTTCCTGCCTTCCAGAGCCTTTCTGTTCCTCAAGCCTTGATCTGAGCACAGCCAGAATCTTGTATCCACCATCTCCTGAAGGACCATAGATATCCTGGGTTGCTGCCCAGAAACCATGTAGCCACTCTGCAGAGGTCACTGCAAGCAGGGGATTTGAATGGGGATATTGGAAAGTGGACTCCAGTGTGGAGAGGGAAACAGTACAACCATTTGGTATCACAAGAAAGGTTTTGGGAGGGTCTTCCCTGATGTGACAGCTGAGCCGAATGGAATACCTCTCCTCTTCTGCCTGAGTCTTGTACCTCGTGGCTGACACTGAGGTTTGGGCCTCTTCTCATCTAATCCAGTTATGAAGCAAAAGTTAGGAATAAAGCTGAAGAGAAACAGAAACAGGAATCTCAAAGTGGCTGCTTAATTTCTCAGGAAAGAAATGGGAAACAAAATGGAAAAGGCTTGTAGAGCATAACCTCGCTGCAGGGCTCGTTCAAGTATAAGGTAGATGGTGAGATTAATGGTGCTTTTTGAAACGATTTCCAAAAATCCAGCTTTCTACAGTGAAGGTAGAACTCTTCCTGGTGTCTTTTTCTACCTTAAGCTTATAACTGCCATAGCCTGGGTTCAGGAATACTCTACCCACTAGCCAGCAATGCTCAGTCCCCTAGAACTTGCCTTGCTAGTCCCCTTTAGTTTAATAATCAATACCAGTGTTTATTGGAGCAAGATGTGACTGGCTGCTGGTAATGTCATATCCAGTTTGTACAAATCTGCCAGAGAAGCATGGAAGTTCTCCTCATGTAAATTAATTGTTTGCACTCCCACGGCTGCAAGTCGGATAGGGAAGTCTTTTTTTAAAATGAAAGTAGATGAGTAAGCTTTCTATGTGGTGGCACAGAGAAGAGACAAGAGGTCTCCAAACAATTTATTTCATGTAAAAGTCCCTTTGTCCTTCTTGTTATTGATCTCTCGTGTTTTGTTTTTTTTTTTTAATGTTATTTGTTACCCCAAAAAAATTTCCTCTTGGATTCCCAGATGATGCTGGGGGATTTCCACAGGCATTCCCACTGATGTGGGGGTTGTCCAAAGGACACAGGGATCCCCATCCTGTGGCATAGAGCAAACCTGGATACTACACTGCAGCAAGCATGAGCTACACAGAAGGAACCCTTAAACTGGAGATACAGGGTGAGCCGACAGTTACATGTGTAGTACATCACAAGACATGCATAGGCTGCCTTTGGGAAGGAGCCGCTCTGTATCATCGTGTTCCCCCTGAGCATTATGTTCTTTCTTGACCTTGTCTGTCCTTATAGACAGACTTCCCTACTGCTTCTACAGGCTGGAGGACCTTTAAGGGGTGAGGAAAAATGTTCTTGCTTTGTTTATAACAAATATCTCCACCAAGCTTTCTGCAGATCATCACTGCCTGTCTAATGCCAATGAATTATTAACATGTTTAGAGCTGTAGGTATGTGTGAATAACATATCTAAGCATAGAAATTTGGACAGGATCTATTTTTAAACAGATCTGCACAGACAAAATGGCTGGCACCCCCCAAAACCTTCACCCTTGTTGTTCCCTTAGGATCAAGGAGCAAGTCACTGCCTGCACCCTGGCTGCAAACACAGCTCAGGCTCTTATGAAGGCTTGAGGAGTTTTTCAGTCCAGCCCCTTATAGAATGCTTAACCTAACATGAATTATTCAGACTGAGCTGGCCCCTGCAGGGACGAAGTTGGAGAGGGTGCTGCTGAAACTCCCTGCATAGGGACAGGGAGAGTGGTAACTGGTTTAGCAGAAGGAACCAGAGGACAACGGTAGGAATAAAGGGCAGACAGATAAGGGAAAGGAAAACAAGTGAAGGTTTTAGATGCCCAGAACTCCTGTCCTTCATTTACCTGAATGGCTCCACTGAGTGATTATTTTTAACCAGGACCTTTGGGCAGCAACTGCCAAGTACAAATCCTTTTTGTTACGTGCTTAATTGAATTGAAAATTAATAATGGACCAGCCCTGGCACTTGGCTGGACTTTTACTGCCAATGCTCAAAAAGGAAACAGATAACAGCTTAAGGACAAACGGTTTTCCCAGCTCTTTGGTATTTCTCAGAGCCGTGTCACCAGATGGGAGAAGTGGCGGCACTGTATGGTGTAAAATGTTCAGAAAGCCTTAAAGAATCACGGGCCTGATATAGATCCAATTATGCTCAGAATGGTCTCCAGAGTCCAGGACTAGGAAGTGTGATTCCAGCACACCATACCAAACTATGAGCTTGCCTGAGAATGCAATGCCAATGGAAAAATATTAAATAAAAAAAAATCACATTTCCAAGATACTAAGGCAATCCAGGAGGAAAGAGAGTGCCTGGGAACAGTGTGTTATAGGGAGTTCATGCCTGTAAGAGAACCATGCTAATGATTTCCCGGTGGGTGGAACTGGAGAGGAAGTCTTATCTCCAGACTCCTCAGAGATAGTCAGTGGGAAACCACCGGCTCCAAAGCTAATTTTTCTGACTGACTAATAAAAGTGCAGAAGTCACAGATATGGTATGTGTTATGTGTCAAAATAGTTTTCACCAAGCCTGAATCACAAGTGCATTAAGTCAGGCAGAAAACCTTACAGGGAATGCAAGGATAATGACAAAAATAATAGGAAGAGAAATAAAAGATGCAATCCAAGGAGTCACCCAACTATCTGAAATCCTACTGCATTTAATTTTCCTCCAAGAGAAGTGTTCTGTTCTGGCAGACAGACACGGATACTTTATTGGTTGAAATAAACCAGCATGGCCCTTCTAAAGCCAGCAAAGCCATACTGATTGATTCACATTCCTTGATGGTCCCTGCTTGAAAATTCATCATTATAAAAAATGTTATTAAACTCCAGGTTTGTCACTGGAGGACAGCCTATGGGGACAACAGAAAGGAATCATCCTTCCTGCTTGAGCAAAACTATTACTCAAATGGGAAACTATATTCCTTCAGGTTATGGTGCCCCAGTATTATGAGGAGCAGCAGTAGAGGCATCGATCCCAGAAACCAGTTGAGTGGCCAAAAAAAGCAGGAATACCTGGCAGCTGGAAATGTTAAGCAAGAAGAAATGGAAAAAAAAAAAAAAAAAGAGGACTTGTAAATAGGACTAATGTGTAAGTGCTTTAGTGACTGTATGCTTACTGTCAAAGAGCTTCATGGTTGGATGTCTACCACATGGCTACCAAAGCAAAGTTGAGTAGTCTTCATGAAGTCTGTATGAGGAGTACTGTAAAGCCCCCCACTCACCTGGAGAAGGGAGTGAACAACTAAATACTTCCTTTAAGGTCCATTCTAGGTGGGAATAGGAAGGTTGACTGGAGATAGAGGCTTCATAGGAGCAGAGAACCGACTTTCATTCATGGCCTGGTTTCAGAGGTAGCACATCTCCAGGGAATGGGCTATGTATGGCTTAGGAATGCTATGTTCTTGGTGCCAGCAGAGGCTTACCACGCTCCAGAGTCCTGCAAGTTACCAGAAATCTAGTAACCATGTCCTGATACACACCCTGTTTCTATTAATAGTGCCTTTCTTTTTCCAGACAGGGTTCAATTCTTCTTTTCTCTCATTGTTTGTGTGGGGACTGATAGCAAGTGTCATCTTTATATATTTATTATATGCCACAAGAGGTTGCTTTATACTGTAGTACAATTGCCCACAGTGGAGGGAATAAAGAAGCTAAGCGAGCAAAATCATACAGGAATCCACAGCGCTTGCCTTTGCTGTGGTAAACACACATACTAAAACCAACATGCTCGTAAACAACATTATCTGTTATTCAAAAGATCTCCCAAGCCACTTCCATCAGCTATACAAGGCTGAGGGAGGAGAATATGCTCTTTCCTTCCACAACATATAGCAGATGGCTCATGTTTTATGAATGGAAAAGACACCACATGTACTTATACATATACACACACAGTAACACATGGGCACATGCCCAAACTTAAAGTAGTGTCTTAGTCCAAAGCACTATTGCATCACGTGCTTTTTGATAGGGAATTTGCTTTGGTTGCTCTTCTTAAACCTTGGCAAGCTGTTTTTATCATGTCTTTTCCCTTGCTATTGTGGCAGTAGCAATCACACTATTTACCTGAAAGTGTGCCTTCTGAAAAATCGATTCCTGCTCAGCCAAAACTGCCCCTGTCCCTTTCTTTATGTGTCTGTAGGAATTTGTTTGAATTTTTGAAAGCAGAGAAGAAACTATAGCTTGTGACTGGATAATGAGAGTGCAGCAGTCGTGACTTTTGACATGGATGGCTTTTATTTTTCCACCTGTAAAGTTCAAGATTCCCTTTGCTTTGCTGCAAGACCTGGTTTCCCATCTTCAATTTGGTGCTCGGAATGGGAGAGAAGTGCAGAGAGGTAAATGAGCCTGGTCAAAAGAAGCACGCTCTAGTGTGGCCAGACCGATTGAAGTAGCTGAGGTTGCATAAGTATTTTGAGACAGTGCTGGGCTTTGCAGTCAGACCCTTTGTACTACAGGATTTCCCCTTAAAGTGTGGAACACCAGGTTATCTGACCAGCTGGCTGACTACCAGACTTAGCTGAACATACGCTTCAGCGTAATTGTCTTTGCTGCAGCAAGCACTTTACTAAATGCAGAAATACAATGATATCAGAAAGTTATATACCAAAGGCAGAATTCTCACTGGTCATTAACAGCACAAACATGCAGACTTCTGACGTACATTTTTGTGAACAGCACTGCTATAATATGGATTGTATATTCAAGACTGAAAATGAAGCTGGAATCCTTGGAGAGCCTGAGAGTGACTCAGCCAGTGTAAAGGATTTGTTACATTGTCCTGAGGATATGACAGTAATTTACACTGATATGGGTGTAATGACAATGATCCACATCCCTCAGACCCTACTGAGACAATCTGTCCTACATCCGTACTGGCCACATCACCCCAGAGGAGGTCCGTGAGAGACATAATGATAACCCTAGTATCTGAATCTGTAGCAAGCTGCCGCAAGCCCAAAACAAATCCATAGATGCTTCCTTTACACATCCTTGTACCAAATTGGATTTGTGGGTGGAAGAGAAAAAGGGGCTGGATTGTGATCTGGAAGATGTGACTGCAGCTGGCTTTGGGAACAGCCTTCAACACTGTTTTCCCCAGGGTTAAAAGGGCAAACTTGCGGGAATGGCCCCCTCCCCATGGGGCCATTCCCTGCAGGATGCCCCATGTTGGGCATGGCAGACCCAGCTCTTGGCTCTGCAGCACGGCTGGTAGTCAGCCCCTTTGAAGGCTCATCCTGGCAGCCAGCTCACATTTTGTCCCAATTTTCCTCGTTTTGAACATCCTTACTCTTCTATGGAAATATCAGAAGCAGTGGGGAGCTTTTCCTCCCACCAGCTGACTTTCCAGTTTTGCTCTTTTCATAAGGTCTTCTCCCTGGAGCTCCCCAGCAAGACTCCAGAAAACTCCCAAACAGAACATTTATTTAAATAACTTCTTACCCACTGACCTTAAAGCCACATGCTGAGCATTCACTTACATAGTGGTATGGCCATGGCCACAGTTACCTAACTGGGAGGCTTCACAGCCAGCCACAAGGACACATAATGTCAGGTAATCCCATCTCGGTCACTATGCTCTTCCTAACCTCACAGTGTGTATATATATATATGTGTGTATATATATATGTGTGTACTATCCTGTGTATATATAAACACACACACACACATATATATATACACACACACACACAGGTATATCTATGTATAAATACACGTGCATATATATATTTGTGTGCGTTCGATATTTATACAGCCTGGGCATACACAATGCATCTAGTCTTTCTAAAACAGGCAGAAAAATTTTTATCCTCAAATTACTTTGTTGTCTTAAAGCTTTGTTTAAGGCGCAAATTCATCCTGAATGACTCAGTGGCATGATGACAGGATGCACTCGGCTGTTCATTTTTGAGGATGAAAAGCCTCAGGAGACATCAATCAAGCTTTCCTTGTGACTTTCCTCTAACATCCATCTTCCGTATTTTTGTACATGTTCACAATGCACTGGGCTTGAAAACAGAAAACTTGCAAAGCCAGAGCTATACAATACTATAACAAACAAAAGTATGCCTCCAGCTGTAATTAACAACTAAGGAACTTACACAAGCTTTATACCAATGCACATGTATGTGTGTGTGGAGGCTTTAGACCCAGTGTACACAGGAGAAAACTGAGCCTTGCCAGAGGGAAATTAAAAGGAATCTATGTGCTCTATCAGAGTCTTCACTGTGCAGCATGGGAGCAGAAAAAAGGGGGATTTGGTCAAAGGTTGATGAAGGTGTTGATATTCATTAACTGAACAAGTGACACAGTGTCTCTTTCTCCATGTTTTTAATTCTAGCAGAAAGTTTATTTCTCATACATTATTAAATGCAATAGCCTGAGTCTGTGTGAGTGAGGCCTCTGACATCCTTACTTCTCAGTTAGTTTTGAGGAGTGCCTGCCTTCCTTTATTTCTGTAATTTAGCGTCCTATCTGAGGCTTGTGTAGCCCACTTGAGGATTAAACCCCTCTACTGGCATAGCTCTCAGGGTCACTGAAATACATAAGCTTTCCCACCACCTCTAGATGCTCCCCCCTGGGAAGTAGCATCCTACATATATATGTATATATAGTAAAGACCTATAAAACTTGGGAACTCTGGGGAGGCAACAGCCTCCATGACCTAACAGGCGCAGAGCATGTGATGTAAGTGGGAACTTCCTGTGAAAGTTTGCTGCAAGATCTGTCCCATGTGGATTACATGCCATGATTATATACATTAAATTGTTCAGAGTTTAAAATACACTCCAGATGCCTTTTCCTGCCCTTTCCTCCCACTCAGCTTGACTTTTCCCCTGTTGATTGATTCTCTCTCATAGTTTATATTCTGAGATGCGGTATTTTGCTTACTTACCGGATCAGCCTTTTTCAGCGCACCAAAAGTTGCTCTGCAAGCCTGGGGAAATGCAATATCATATGCTGAGAAGCTACAATACACCAGGATGGGATGAGCAATCAGAGTGTGAGTGTTCAGCTGTACTCAGCACCAGACAAAGCTCTGGGATTTTTCAAGTCAGCATGAGTTTTCCCAACAGTCCTAAAAGTATAGAACCAGGCCAGTGTTGGAAAGTACTGACAAATGCAATCTATCAAAGAGCTAGAAATTATTCCTTCTGTTACGATTTGGACTTCTTTATAT